>JASTUB010000234.1:0-26028 GCA_031124825.1 Saccharomycopsis vini
TATTATTATTATTATTATTATTATTATTATTATTATTATTATTATTATTATTATTATTATTATTATTATTATTATTGATGCGACTTCTTTTCTTTTTTGACAAATGATGATCTGTACTTTTATTCTGATGATCTTTCTTTTTCTTTTTGTTTTGATTCTTATTATTGTTATTATTTGTTGATTCTTTATCAGAGTCATTCACTTCAAATTCATCATCATCAGCATAATCATCTCCTTGTCTTATATTTTGATTTCCAATTTCTTTATCATCATCATCACTATCATCATCTATTGTAATAACTTTCTTTTTGTTTATTGATTCCCATAATTCATAATGATCGATATAATCTCGAAAAGTATCTGCTTTTTGAGGATACCGATTTTTCCATTTATTTTTTTCATAAACTGGTAAAGCTTTCAAATGGGCAGGTAATTTAATTTTTTTCATTTTTTCTCCTCCTTGATCATCATCATCATTGAATGGTCCTCCATCTATTATTTCTTTAATCCATTGTTCAATTATAATTCCAATAGTAATTAACGCGGTTTCATCCATAGATTTGGTGATTTTTTGATTAAGATAATTTGAGGTTCCAGAAAATTTGCATGCAATATAATAATGTATCATTTTCAATAATTCGCTATTGGGAAGTTCAGATTTGATTGAATCATCAGGTATTGGGATTTCTTTACAACCGTTTTCGAAATTAGCTAGAATCTCATCTGGTGATACAACACTAGTTTCATAAAAATTTGTCACTAATCCTTCAACTGCATCATAAAGGGTGGTTCTCGCGTTAAAAGAATGGATTCTAAAAATTTCCGGGACTCTTTTCGTTATGGATGGTGGGGTATTATTATTATTATCATCATCATCATCATCATGTTCTTGATGAGTAGTGGGTTCTGTATTTTCCAGTATATCTGACATTATTCATATGTTTTAGTAAAGATGGTGATAATATTGCACAAGAACCAAAGAGATGGGATACTTTTTTTTTTTTTCCAGTTTATTTTATTTTTTATTTTTTTTTTTTTTTTCTATCATTTAGTTTTTCGTACAAAAAGAATATTTTATAAATTTAAATAAATAATAGTGAAATTGGGTGCACATATTTATTTATATATAATCTTCACTTTAGTTTTCTTTTTCTTTTTTATTTTTTTTTGTTGAAAAAAAAACAATATTTTTATAATAACACTATATTGAAAATTTGGAATCAAAAATTAGAAATTATGAATAATCTAAAACAAAAAAAAAAAGATAACATATGTTTCTACTTAGCTTATTAGATACTAAAAAAAATATACAAAATTGTTAGCAAACCTTGGCAAATTAAATCTTGAGTATATTTAGTCAATAATCTTTTGGATAAATGATTTAGTGATTTATACCAGTACAATAATAATTACTATCAAGTATTTTTTGTAGTGCTTACCTAATACTCAGTATTTGTACTTATGTAACTGCTTAGCTGATTATCATGTGCAGAAAAGATCTCAAAACTTTTGTGCAAAAATGATAAAAAGATGATGAACGCGGTTTTAAATAATGTAATGATTTTAAATATAATAATAATCAATAATAATATATTATACAACAATCATGGAAATTAATGATATTTTAAAAGATCTTGAAAGAAATGTTAACGATGGTAGAAGTTTTAAATTTAATCAACTTGAACAAAAACAAAATGATTTTTCTCAATTAATTCGATGGTGGATTTCTGAAAGAACTGCACCTGAATTATTACCATATCAAAATGAATTAATAAATAACAGTTTGAATCGACTTCGAGAACAAATTGAAATCATTGAAATGAATTCAATTGAATTAGAGATTTCCGATTCTGATATCAAATTGAAACTATTAATTATTGAAAATGAAATCGAAAGAGTCAATTTTATAATTCGATCATATCTTCGATGTAGATTATCAAAAATAGATAAATTTTCAATTTATATTCAAAATAATTCAGATCAATTGAAAAAACTTTCTTCAGCAGAATTTGAATATATGAATCAACATATGAAAATTTTACTCAATTTGTATAAAAAATGTTTTTTAAACGAATTACCAGATCATTTACAATCCATTGATGATGTTTCAGGAGGAATATCGATGATTCCAGAACCTAATTTCGATAAATTTGTATTTATTAAAGTGGTTACCAATAAAGCTAGACCAGTAAGGTTCAAAGATCATGAAATCATATTGGATAAAGATGATATTCATACAATACCCTACAAATATGTTAAAAAACAAATTCAAGATGGTGATGTTATATTAGTATAACATGATTTCTAGTTAATTCTCCAAGTTATTTCATTATACCATTGTTTCTAATTGATTATTTACACTTTTAAAAACTTTTCAATTTCCCCTGATTGTTTGCACTTCTAAAAACTTTTCAATTTCCCCTGATTGTTTGCACTCTAAAAACCTTTTCCATTCCACTGACTGTTTACAATCTAAAAACATTTTCCCAAAAAAAAAAATTTGATTTGATAGAATATTTTTTTATTCAATTATAGATTTCATAACACATTATATTTCTGGCATTTTTTTTTTTTTTTTTTTTCTTTCTTTCTTTCTTTTTCTATCATTGGCTACTCGTTATCATTTTTTTTTGTATTTTAGTTTTTGAATTAATTTCATTTCCATTATCACTATTCAAATATTTCATTATATCGAATTTTTCAACAAAAGATCGATCAGCAACAGTTACCGAATCCGAATATCCAATAAATTCATTAAATATTGATGCACTACTCCAATTTAAAAATCTTCTAAAACAAGCAACTACAATCAGAGTTACATGACCTCCATTTAAACAATGAATATAAATTGGTAAGTTATCCCATTGGGACATTATTTCAATAACTTGAAATACCAATTCATGGGTCAATGGAACTTGTCTTTTTTTCCCCTTACCTCCTTTACCAGCTTCAATATGAATCAATTTGATATTTCTTTGTTTAGCAAAATTAAACAAATCTTTATCAGTTTCTAAATTTATTGGATTTGAAGTTAATGAAATTAATGCTTTAATGTTATATCTTTCGAGAAATCGAAAATTGATTTTACGAGGATAAGAGCCTCGATAAATGTTTGGGTGAATGGTGGAAAATCGGAGAGGTGGTATCAAAGGTAATGGTGTTTTATATGTCTCTGTCATTAGTGATTTTTATTAGTAAACGATTGTTATAAATAATAATAGTGATAAATAATAATAGTAATAAATAATAATAGTAATAAATAAATAAATAAATATCTAAACTCCCATTTTGTTTTTTTGCTCGGAGGGGGACTTTTATTTTTCTTTATTTTTTTATTTTATTTTTTGGAGGGAAAAAAAAATGTAGAAAAAAGAGAGAATATATGTTGGTGTATGCATGGTGATGTGTGTATAATACCACATGTGCATAGTTATCGTTTCTACTTTCTTTATTATTATTATATATTATTATTATTATATATTATTATTATTATTATTATTATATATTATCATTATTATTATTATTATTATTATTATTATCATTTACATTATTATTATTATGATTATTAGTGATACTTTTCTCCTCCTATTCTCCTCCTCTTACTTGTGCTTCAATATACAGGTTGCTACTTCTTCTTCTTCTTTTTTATTATTATTATTATTATACTTCTTCTTCTCGTCCTTTCAAATAACTACAAGGTATTTTGCATTTGTCAAAAAATTATTATTCTTTGAACCTTTTGCAAAATCAACAAGTCATTTCTGGAAGTACGGCTATGTCTCCATTAATCCTTATTATTTAAATGTATAATCATTATTGTTGTTTTTTTTTTATTATTTTTATTTAATTTTCACCAATAACAACAACACAAATAACTTTCATAAACAAACAAAAATTTAATAAAAGAAAAGATAATAATACCAAATTATACTATTATATTTAATATTATTATTATTATTAAAACATACATTTTTTTACCTTCGGAAATGTGGGCAAAAAAAAAAAAAAAATTAAAAAAAAATCTGGGGTAATAAAACTGCTAATCGCACACCCACCCTTTCATCCTCCTCCTCTCTTTGTTTCCGGCAGTGCGATTTTTATTTTAAACATTACAGCATCATTCATCCAAACTAAATAACAATTACTTTCTTTTTTTTTTTTTTTTTTCACCGGGTATACATATATATATATATATATATATATTAAGGAAATACCTTATCTAATTTTAATAATGATGTATTTTTTTTATATAATTTCTATCAATACTATTACTATCACATACTTTCATTATACTCAATGGCGTACTCAAAAATCAATTTAGATGCTGAAGAAGCACAATTTCAAAAAGAAGTTGAAGAAATCATCAATTGGTGGTCTCAACCTCGTTGGCAAAAAACAAAAAGAATTTATACTCCTGAAGAAATTGCTGCTAAACGTGGATCTTTAAAAATCCATTATCCATCATCTCATCAGGCTGATAAATTATTTCAATTATTAGAAGATCATGCAATCAATAAAACTTCTTCAATCACTTTTGGAGCCCTTGATCCTGTTCAAGTAACCCAAATGGCTAAATATTTGGACACTGTTTATGTTTCTGGTTGGCAATGCTCTTCAACTGCTTCAACTTCAAATGAACCTGGTCCTGATTTGGCAGATTATCCAATGGACACGGTTCCAAATAAAGTTGAGCATTTATGGTTTGCTCAATTATTTCATGATCGTAAACAACATGAAGAAAGATTCAGACTTTCTAAAGATCAAAGGAAATCCACCCCTTTTATTGATTTTCTTAGACCTATTATTGCTGACGCTGATACCGGTCATGGAGGAATCACCGCAATTATAAAATTGGTCAAAATGTTCGTTGAAAAAGGAGCAGCAGGGGTTCATATAGAAGATCAAGCTCCAGGTACTAAAAAATGCGGCCATATGGCTGGTAAAGTCTTGGTACCAATTCAAGAACATATTAATAGATTGGTTGCTATTAGAGCTAGTGCCGACATGATGGGTTCTAATTTATTGGCCGTTGCAAGAACTGATTCCGAAGCTGCTACTTTAATCACGTCAACTATTGATCCAAGAGATCAATATTATATTTTGGGTAGTACCAATCCTAATCTTCCTGATTTAAACTCCTTATTGATTGAAGCAGAAATTAAAGGGGTTTCTGGCTCAAAATTGACGGAAATTGAAGCTCAATGGATAGAAAAAGCTAATTTGAAATTGTTTGATGAAGCAGTTATTGATGAAATCAATAATGGCTCTTATAATAATAAACGAAAATTGATTGAACAATTCACTTCAAAAGTTCATGGATTAAGTGGAACTTCAAATAAAGAAGCAAGAGCTTTAGCTAAAAAATTACTTGGTGGGAATGAAATTTATTTCAATTGGGACGCTCCAAGAGTTCGTGAAGGTTATTATAGAATTCGTGGAGGCACTCAATGTGCAGTTAATAGAGGTAGGGCATTTGCTCCTTATGCTGATTTAGTTTGGATGGAATCAAAACTTCCAGATTATGCCCAAGCAGAAGAGTTTGCTCGTGGAATTAAAGAAGTTTATCCAAATCAATGGCTAGCTTACAATTTGTCACCATCTTTCAATTGGAATTTGGCAATGAATGAAAAAGATCAAGAAACTTATATTCAAAGATTAAGTAAATTGGGTTATGTTTGGCAATTTATAACTTTGGCCGGATTACATACAACTGCATTGGCTGCTGATAATTTTGCCAAAAATTTTTCAAAATTTGGTATGAGGGCTTATGGTCAAACCATTCAATCTCAAGAAATTGCCCAAGGGGTTGAAGTTGTTAAACATCAAAAATGGTCTGGTGCTGAATTGATTGATAATATTTTAAAAATGACTTCTGGTGGAGTCAGTAGTACTGCTGCCATGGGTAAAGGGGTCACTGAAGATCAATTTGCAAAATTATAATAATAATATCCTTAATGGAAAGTTGACAACTTATAATGATATCCTTAAAGGGGATGGAAAAAAATTGTCAAATTATAATGATATCCTTAATGGTTATGAAAGAAAGCTGTCGAAATTATAATGCCTGCCATCTTAAAGAAAAGAAAAAAAAATTTTTTTTTCTTTTGCCTTAGTCAATATTCCTTACATATGAACGTTTTTTTTTTTTTTTTTTTTTTTTGGTTTTTTTGTGTCTTTTTAAGTTAATGATATTGTTTCAGTTTTTGTTTATTGAAGTTGATCATATTGTTTCAATATGTTTTCTTTGCTTTTGAATATAAATAAAAATAGTTTGAAAAGAAAAAAAAAAAAAAAAAAAAAAAATTGTGTAGAAAAAATGTTATAAAAGAAAATAGTTTACATTAAATAAAGGAGTATATGAAAGAAAGTGAGGGTGAAAAATCTTTGTTGGATAAGAATATTCCTTCTTTTATTCTCAAGTATTAATTTCAAGACAAAAAAGAATAAATAAAGAATATCATTATGACTGATCACATACAAATGAAATAAGGGAATAACAAAAAACTAAAGAAAGATTTTTTTTTTGTTTGAAAAAAAAAAAATAAAGATTATATAAACTAGACATATTCGATACCAATAATATTTCTAATAACTATTGTTTTATTTCTTCTTCATATTATTCTAATAATAACTGTTTTATTATTATTATTATTACTCAAATATGTGTCAATTCAAAGGTTACGTCAAAATTTTCGGTAGAAATGCTATAAAAATCTGTTGTTGTCGTTGTGAAAGTGAAACTTTTAGTTTCACAACTTCTGGTGATTTATATTGCAAACTGTGCAAAAAAATTATTCATCCTTCTGCTTGTAAACATTGAAATTTGTTTTTAAATCTGGTGTTTGAATTTTGTTTCAAATTTTTAATGAATAGTGTTTTCTTTCTCTTTTTTTCCAATTGACACAATCTTTTATGATAAAAATAAATAGATAGTTTTTTTTTTTTTTTTTTCAAAATATATTTGTTCATTACTTTAAATGATAACATGTATGCTGGAATTAAAAATTTAATGTTTGGAGGCATCATGCATTGATGATTAAAAAAAAAAAAAACGTTGTGTTCAGATTTTTCCAATATGCATGATTATTAATAGCTGGATTATTTTTCATAATGTGCTTCATATATGCATAAATAATAAATAATTGCAAACACTTTCTAATAATATTCACACAAATTTGAATTTAAATTTCAAGATAAATAAAAAAAAAAAAAAAAAAATACGTCGGAATTTTTTTAGAAATCATATCAAGCTTAAATCTAAGTAAGTAACTGAGATTTGGCATTTGTACGGATAAATTTGCAATAATTCTGCAAATCAATCAACTGACTACTTTTTTTTGCTAGATGGTGTTCAGCCATTGAAAAAACTTACTTCTCAAATATAATTACAATAATCGGTTGTTCAAATCTTGCTACAATTTTAATCTTATATTCAAAGGGAAAAAATGAATATTGTTGTCGATGACACCATATATTACATGTTGATGATTATTGATGATTATAGGAAAATACTTTCCAACTAAAAATACATTACATTCTAACAGTAGATATATATAAAAATAAACAAACAAACAAACAAACAAACAAACAATGATATAATAATCAAAAACCTAACTGAACCAAAACAAACCGTTTTCTTTGGAAATAAAAAAAAAAAAAAATTAAAATTGAAATTGAAAATAAAGAAAGAACAAAAAAAAAAAAAAAAACTAAGCCAAAACAACTAATATACATATTCAGATTAGACCACCATCACTAAATCTTTTAAAATAATTTTCTCTCATTGATTTCAGATTTTTGAAATCATGTTTTTTACTTTCATCTTTATAAAAAATTCCCTCTAATATGATTCCATTCTCATTTCCATGCTCACCACATAACCAACTTGGTAACTTTTCGGCATTGACAATTGTATTTAATCTTTTATTTGATTTTAAAGAAGAAGAAGAAGAAGAAGAAGAAGAAGAAGAAGAAGAAGAAGAAGAAGAAGAAGAAGGAACTTTTGTCACTGATAGTTGATGTAATCCTGCAAATACATCATTTCCAGTCAATTTCAATTTAAATTTGGGTTTTTTCCTTGATTCCCCATCTTGAGAATTAAAAAAATAACTTTTCTTCTTTTCAAAACTATGAGAATTGGAATGAATTGTAAATTCAACATTTTGAACAGGTATGATTGACGCAAAACGATTCAAATCACAATTTCTCTGTAATAACAAATTTTCTTGTGTGTTGTTTGAATCAGAATTATTATTTTTCTTTTGTCTTTTTTTCCTTTCTACATGACTATTTTCAAAATCTTCAAATAATCTTTTTGATTTGATTTTCCCATCCATGGTACCTTTGAATCGTAAATTAGCTATTCTTTCAACTCTTTTCATTTCTAATTGTTCAATTTGTTCCATTTCAGAAATAACCTCCAATTCATCATCATCATCATCATCATCATCATTATTTTTTCCCGTTGAAATCCCTTCATTATCTTTCAAATCATCATCAAAAAATGTTTTTTGTTTCAAACTTTCATGAAGCTCGGGCTTATCAAATGGTGAAATATCAATATTACCATCAGCATACACCGACCAATTACCTTGACAATTCGCAAATCTAGAAGTTCCTTTTTGTAAAAAAATTGTTTCAAAACTTTTCACTTGTAATTGTTTTTGTTGCTCATCATTTTCTAAATCAGGAACTAAATGAAGTTGATTATCTACGTTACTCAACACTTTTTCAATCGATTGGAAAATAATCTTGGCTGATAAATCACTATTACTAAATGGACTATGAATTATATGGGTCGATGATGAAGGTATTGCCACAAAAAAAGGTTTTCTGGAAACCAAATTTTGGTGATGATGAGGTGTGTTTGTATCAAGATTATTATTAGAAATAGTTGTTTTTAAATCAAAAAGTTGGATTCTTATGAGTAAAACAGGATAAATTGGATGATGACAAACATAAACATGATTTAGATACAAAGCACTTAAATCTTTATCCAAATTTTTGATTAATTTTTGATAACTAGTTTGTGAAATAATTGTTTCTTGTAACTTGCCAAAATTGTTGATCACTTTTGAACTGGCCCATTTGAATAAATTAGGTTTATCTATAAGTAGTTGGCAATCTATTTGAGAAATTTGAAGCAAATTAAGACCTTTATGCCAATAATCAACCAATATTTTGTCTATAAGTTGTTTTTTATTATAAATTTTGGTCATTCCACCATATTCAACCGATACAGGTTTTTTCCTATTATTATTATTATTATTATCATAAATGTATTTATTCAGAATAACTTTCTCAGATGATTCGTAATCAGAAATGATTTTCGCATGTTTGCTGAAAAAAATTAATGCTTTCATAACTAATTCTTTTTTTGTAAGTTTATTATATTTGTATTCTTGAGGTGATTTAAGATCGGGTTGAGCCGTTGTTAATCGACACCAAAGAAATGCCAAATTGTTGATTGATTTCAATGGCAAACGAGCCAACAGACGTCGAAGTGCTATAGGTGTTGAGTTGGGCACATAGCTATTTTCAATAGACCCATATTGTTTCATAATAATGTTTTTATTTATTTTTGGTTATTTTCTGTAATCTTAAATTTCTCTTTTTGAAGGTTATATTTTTTTTTTTCTTTTTTTTTTTTATTTTTTTTTATTTTGTTTTGTAAACAAACCATGCAAATTACCCGTTGTAGTTTGACACTTTTTATTTTGCTAGATTCCATAATAATAATAATTGCTTTTAGTAAACTGAAAATATATAACTTTTCTACTCAATTGTGATAACAACAACAAACAATCAAAAATAACATTAAGAAAAAAAAAAATTATCCGAATAAATACATACAAAAAAAAATAAAATTAAAGCAAAGAAAAACAAAAATGAGAGAAAGAAAAAAAAAAAAACAAACGTTACAAACATAAAATCGTGTGAAAGAATAGCCTTTCTTTTTTTTTTTTTTTTTCCAATTAACATCATTTTCCCTATTCCTTAGCTTATAATTTAGAATGGAATGGACATGATTTTAAATTACCATTTTTGTTGAAATAACTATTTGCTTCTGCAGCAGGTTTGGACTTAGTGATTTCATTTATTTCTTTTTCGATATTTTGGCCCAACTCTGGACTTACTTTAGAAAACATTTCAACAACACGTTCTCTAATATCTTTTTTAGCATTTGCTGCATGAACAGCGACATTGTGAGCCAAGTTTCTTTGTTGACCTGGTTGTTTGGATAAAACTTTATTATATAAATCACGAGATTGTTGATAATCATAATCACTAACAACTTTCCAGTGTCTGGAGAAAGCTGGTCCATTCCATACCTCTTGATTTTCTTGTAATTCATAATCTTTTACTGTAATTGGAACATTAGTAGCAAGGTAGTTTGGTGCAGAACCCAAGTTACCATCAACATTCATAGCACCATCACGAATATGAGGAGCGTAAGCATTACGAGCAGCATATGGACAATTCACAGGAATTTGCTTGTAATTTACCCCCAATCTATGACGATGAGTGTCTGGATAAGAGAAAAGACGGGATTGTAAAACTGGATCGGCAGATGGTTCAATACCAGGGACTGTATGAGAAGGAGAAAAAGCAGCTTGTTCAACTTCGGCAAAGTAGTTCTTTGGATTTTCATTCAATACAAACTTACCAAATTTTCTCAAAGGAAATTGGTCTTGAGGCCAAACTTTTGTCAAATCGAATACTGAAAATGGTAATTTTTCGGCTTCTTTTTGGGTCATTGTTTGAACATAAACAGTCCACGATGGATATTCTCCACGTTCAATTGCATTAAACAAATCTTCTTGGGCATAATCTGGATTAGAACCGGCCAATTCACCAGCTTCTTCATTTGTCAAGGTTTTGATACCTTGATCAATTTTGAAATGAATTTGGACATATTTCCAATCACCTTTACCATTGGACATTTTATAAGTATGGCCTGAATAACCGTGCATGAAACGATAACCATCTGGAGTACCACGATCACTAAACAAAACCATAACTTGATGGATTGATTCTTGATTTGAGGTCAAATAATCCCAAAACATATCGGCATCTTTCAAGTTAGTTTCAGGATTACGTTTTTGGGTATGAATGAAATGAGGAAATTTAGAAGGATCTCTTATAAAGAAAACAGGAGTGTTGTTCATTACTAAATCATAATTTCCTTCTTCGGTATAGAATTTGACGGCAAATCCTCTTGGGTCTCTAGCGGTATCTGCTGAACCTTTTTCACCTCCAACGGTAGAAAAACGAGCAAAAGTTCTTGTTTTCTTACCCACTTTATTTAAAAAACCTGCGCAACATAAATCACTGATATCGTCAGTTACTTCGAAATAACCAAATGCACCTGAACCTTTAGCATGGACCACTCTTTCAGGAATACGTTCACGGTCAAAATGAGCTAAAGAGTCCAAGAGGGCAAAATCTTGTAAAAGTAAAGGACCATCTTGGCCAATACGTTGGGTAGCAAATGGTTCTTTAACAGGACAACCTTGAGAAGTTGTAAGGATTTTCTTATCAGACATTGTTGCTAAAATATAATATTGATCAATTGAATTTTAATTTGAAGCGCTCTTAAAATAATAAATCTATTAATGAATCCACATCTACCAAACAAAATGAAGCAACGAAAAATTATAGCAGCAAAAGATCTTAATTTAAATACTTTTCCAAAGAAACAAATGTGGAGACTGATTTTTGTTTAATAAAAGAAACATACATAATCTGGGAATAATGTCACCCTACTCTGCTCGTGCATTGTTCAAATCATTAATAATAACTTACGGTCCACCGTTTTGACATTTCTCTCTCTTTTCCTTCTTAAATTTAATTGAATTTCTTGGTAAGATTGATCATACTATTGAATTATTGTTTATTGTAAAAATATTCTTACTATTAATATTGTTGATTTATTAAATGATAATTTTTTCTTATTCATTTTCTCTTTGAGTTTGTGAATCATGTCAAATTTAATCACCAAAAAAGATAAGCGGAAAGTTTGCTATTCGATGCGAGAACCAGGGCGCAGTAACCACATCGCCAACCAATGAAATGGCAACAATACGTCAGAACCGTCGGGGATTCACGCCCGCAGGCAGGGTTGTTTTTCCTCCCATAAAAAATTGGTGCAGGCAATAATCTGTAAGTTGAATGCAAGTATGACATTTTTGTAGCAATTTTCAACATTTCATTGCTATAAGGCTGTAATATTATATAATAATTGAGATCATATGTATATATAAAAACTATATATTAATACAAGTATGATATATAAAATATACCGTTTTTTAACTCTATTTTTTTGTTTTTTTTTTTTGCTTGCATTGTCCCATAATAATGATGTTGTAAAATTCATTGCAAAAAAATATAATATATTTATTTTTATTAACATTGAACCTATAAATTACTATGATGAATCTATTAAAAGTTCATACTGAAAAAAAATTCAGAAATTTCTAGAAATAGATCCAAAAAAAAAAAAAATAGTCAACAATTGAAAACAATTTTGGAATGCTAGTCTTATACTATATTAATAATTATCAGTAGCATATCATTTTTTTTTCTTTTTCGACATTAGGATATCGCAGTGAAATAAAAAAAAAAAAAAAAAAAAAAAAAAAATAACCCAAAAAAGCATGAATAATTCAAAACAAAAAACAAAAAAACATCAAACAAATTAGACAAGTAAATTTTGAACTTCTTCATCTTCTTTTACATATTTTATACAAGCTTGTTTTTTCTCTTCGATAGAGCTGAAATCAGTATGATCCAATTGCCATTTAAAAATCAAATCTTGAACTTCACGTAACCATTTTCCAGGCTTTTTATTCAAAATTTGTCCTAATTCTTTACCATCAATAACCGGTTTTTCATTATAAACCTGTCCCAAATTGTTTTTAACAATAAATTCATAAATGTTATTAAACCTTGTACGATCATTTTTAAAATGATATGATTCGATGTAGTTCAAAATTAATGACATTTGCCAATAATCAGATGTTTTCATAGAACGAATGATATCAAATCCCACTAGAGAATTATTTTCAAAAATATCATCATTCAAGTATATTTTCAAATTATTGGCATTATTATAAAGAACTTTATCCACCAATTCGGCATCGTGTCTATGAAAATGAAAACATTCTTTAATCATAAGCTCAATTGGATGGAATGTTTTAGGTCTTTTGGCAGTTTTAGGTTGATAATTGATTTCATAATTTGATGAAGGAAAAATGTTTCTAGTAATCAAGTTTTTAAAAATAAATAAAAGGAAAAAATTTCTTTGAAAAGTTTTATCATCTTCATTTTTTTCATCAAATTTTGTAGGATCAATAGTGAAAAGTAATTTTTGTTCTAATAAACTTAATGAAGAGGAATTTTTCAAATCTTTATAAATTCCATTTAATGATTCAATATCGTTATTGAAAACTGATGGGAAATTTTCTTTGAAAAATTTCTCAAGGTACTGATCTTCAAAATCAAGATCAAAAGTTAATACAATATTATATAACCCAACATCATTCAACAATTTCACCCCAACTAATGGATATTTGGAACTCAATAATTTCCCTATTTCAATACCAACTCTTTCATTAGAAACTTTTCTTAATAAATTTATTTTTATATTTTCTTCATCTTTAATCAAAACATCAATTGCTTTCGAATCAATAGTAAATCCAAATTGTGAAGCAAAACGAACAAGTCTCAAAATACGTAATGGATCATCCAAAAAAGTTTTTAAAGGTTCTAATGGCGTACGTAATATTCCTTCTTGTAAATCTTCAATCCCTTGTTCTGTAAAATCCTCAATTTGTTCTGTTTGTAAATTATAAAAAAGAGCATTTAATGTAGCATCTCTTCTTAAAGCATCTTGTTTTGCAGTTCCAAATTGAACAATAGTTGGAATTCTTGAGTTGACATCAGCGTATTCTTCATCTCTTAAATTGACAAAATCAATACTTTGGCCATACAATTTTGTAGTGACAGTTTCTAAATGTTTTGATTTTTCTGGATTTTTATCAATTTTATGAATTTTATCTCCTCCAATATCTTCATTATGTTGCGTTTTTTTTTCATCACTATCTTTTTGATGATGATTGTTGGAATATTTCTCTGATCCAGCCATGAATTCTTGTAATTTTAAGGCAAAACTTTCTCCTGAAAGCTTATTGATAGCAATATCAATATCATGAGATTCTTTATTTAATAATTTATCTCGAACCCATCCACCAGTGATTCGTAAGATCAATGGCTCATCTATACTCTTGTTGTCAATGTTTTTATTATAATAATCACAAAAATCAGTCAACAAATTCTTAATTTTTATTTCATTTTCATTGAGAGTTATTGAGGAAGTGATTGGAAATTTTTGTGGTGGTTGGTATAATGAAGACATTGTTCTAACTATATTGAAACTCGTTCGTGGGACAATAGAACGAGCAATTAACATGCACTGAGAAGAAAAAAAAAACAAAACAAGAAAACAAAACAAAGTAAAACTAAAAAATTAAATGAGAACAATAGATAACAAAAAATAGCTTGCTAAATCTATTTGTTTAAAAATCAAATGAATTTTTAAAACAGTAATTATATCATTATTTCCCAACTGATCTTTGAGTGTGAAATATTTTTTTTTTTTTTCTTCTTTCCGATGTCAACACTGACTTACCTAATCGCTTATGAGCGAGATGATTTGTTTATGACGGGGCCACCGAACCGGAGTTTTTTTTTTTTTTAGTTTTTATAGAAATCAATCAATTTTGTGAAGCACTACAATCTGTTTTTTTAATAGGTATATTTTACAATTAATTGTATTGAAATAACAACTAGGAAATTACTTCAATTTTTAAATTTTTTTTTATTCCAGTGCAGGGGGGTGACAATAAATAAATATAGAACAAACCAGAGTACCAACAACACAACTACAAAAGTAAATACTAATCATAATAATAATAACAAAAAATCAAAGATGTCTGATGATATAGTAAATTTAACCGATGTAACAATAGGAACAAGTATCATTTATTCAGGAAGCGAAAATTCCTCTTCCCCAAGCAATAACAACGAGACAGTAATAATACCATCCCCGGATTCTTTTTCATCAGGTGAACAAGATTTAGAAAACCATGATGTTGATCTAAAACAACCTCAACATGAAGAACAACCTCAACCCACAAATAAATTTGAAGAACCTAAAGAAAAAGAAGAATATCGAGATGAAACTGACAATGGTGAAGAAGAAGAAGAAGAAGAAGAAGAAGAAGAAGAAGAAGAAGATGATGATGATGATGATGAGTTTGATAATTATGAACTGGACGATAGTCAATTACAATGGGACGAAAGCATGAATCAACTTGTTGGATTATTGAATTTTATTATAATTCCATTGGTTGGTAAAATGTTGGGTAGAAAATTTGCTAATATCAGTAAGTATCTGTGTCCTTATTTTTTTTTTTCTTTTTTTTTCTGTGTCAAATAATTTACTAACAACCTCATCAAGTATGGAGAAATATTGCCAAAAAAATATGGAATTGAATTGTCTTTACTATTTTTTTTTTTCAAGTTAGTTATTCTCTTTTATGAACTTTTGGACTCTGTAAATAGCTTGCAATGTCTTCTTTGTGTTTTTTCTTTCTATATCCATGTAATGAATGATCTTTATAAAGTGGCAATGTATCGCATTTTTTTTTTTACATTTTCATCAATTATTGTGCAATAAAAAGACGTTAAAATTAGAAACATAAACGATGAAAGTAAGAGCTAGTAATAAAAGGTAGCAATAAAAAAAAACAATGAAGTAAGAGAACAGAAGCAATTTGAATATAAAAAAACAGTCAAATAAGTAAGCAAAATGAACTTTTTTACAAAGAGAAAAATAAAAAATATAAGAAGGGCATAAAAAAAAAAAAATCACCAACCAATCAGATATGTAAAAGAATTGAAAGAAGTCTAAAAATTGTAATCAACTTATGATCATAGAGTCTTAAAAAAACAAAAAAACAAAGCAGTGCATATTCATAAAATAAATGTGTGGCAACCACACATTAAAGAAACAAAAAAAAAAAAAAAAAAAAAAAAACTGTCTTTTTACCAGTTTCTTAAAAAAAAAAGATATCTTTATCTTCATCATCACAACTTCCTCCCAAAATCTCAATAAAGTTATGCAATTCCTCATTGATTAAGTTTTCTCCAATTATGTCCAAACATTCAAAAACTGGTTCAAAAATAAATTTTTGGATTTTTTGATCCAATGTCTTGTATAATTCGATTGTTGTATTATCAATACCATGCAAATATTGTTCTGCTGAAAAATTGAGTTGGTTTGAATTATTGTTGTTATAAATATCTGTAATTTCTAACTGCTGAACCTTTCCACTGAGATTGCTCATATATCCTTTATTACAGTTTATGTTTATATTATTTATTGGTGTGACAACCGGTTGTAAATAATCAGAATCATCATTTGTCGAGCCTATCATGCTAGAATTATACAAATGCTGCTTTTTATTCCCGTGCATAGGGGTGGAAAACATTGGACCACCATTAATAGAATTTGAATAATTTGAAATTGAAGTTTTAGTGGTGGTTGGTGAACTAATCATTGTGTTCATTCCTGTAGTTATATTTGACTCTTTGTCTGTCATTTGGGTGAAAATTAATGAATTAGAAGATGGGGATGTAGACAAAGAAGTGAAAGAATTATTTGAATGAGGGGGAGGAAAAAGTAATCCTCGTCCATTATTACTTTGTAATTGACGTTTTGAAAAATCAAAAGACGCATCATCATTGAAAGTAGTGTTTGATTTTGATCGAACCATACTATTTGAAGGTGAATAATTTATCATATTGATGGTATTTTGATTATTATTATTAGTCATAGATACACTTAAATTTTGGTTCAATCTCGGTTTAGATCTATTATTGGTGATATGAGGATTATTGTCATTGATATATTTCAAAACTTTTTGTAATAATTTGTTCCACAGTTTTAATAAATTATTTAAAGAGTAAATATTATCCAAAGGTAAGTTTATTGGGAAATTTTTTTCTGAGAATTGTCTCATCATAGTTTCATTTGAATTGTTATTATTGGTATGATTACCCAGCAAAGATCTATATTTATGGTTAAGCTCATTATTTTTTGTTGGTGTTGATATCATTGGAGAGTCCGAGGATTTTGATTTGAAAGAGTCGATGTTAATATGTGTTGGTAATGAGTCTTGTTCACTTGGATCAGGTGCACCACTGCTCCCACCAAATAAAGAGTTTGATGATTTCATTTTTCTCAATCGTGATGCAAATTTTTTGTTGTTCACTTGTTTAGGTTTTTGTGGAGTCTTTTGAGGTTTTAAAGGAACGTAATCGACCCCTGATGATGGTGAGGCAGGAGTTGAAGGAACATTCGTTATTGGTGGTCGATCAAATCCCATATCTAATAACGATGGCAATGGTTTTTCTGAAAAATCAGCTGTAAAAGTTGGTACGGCTCTATTAAATTCACCAATTGATTTTGAAGGTCTAAGTTTTCTTGAAGGGAAACTTCCACTTGCAGATCGATTTTGACCAGAAATAGAACTTATTGATCCTTGACGACTTCTTTCACCGTTGATTCTGTACTTTGGCAGTAAAAGCTGGCTATTAATATTAATATTATTATGATAACTATTACTATTGTTGTTGTTGTTGTATAAATCTTTGGCGGTTGTTGAATTTTGAGAAGATAACTTTGGTGCTGCTTGCTTTGATAAATCTTGAGATAACTTATTTTCAAGACTTTCAATCATTTCTTCGATAAACAGATCATCTGTCAACAGTGATTCGGACAAAATTTTGACAGAATATTTTAAAAATTTGTTAATATTTTCGATGGAATTCAAAGGAAAATTCAAAATTGATCCAATACTCAAACCTAATCTAATGATGTTGTTTGATCTCAATGGGAAATGATTATCCAAATAATTGAGGTGAGTTTTTGTGAACTTGATGGTGTTCATATAATAATATGCATCTTCAGATTGGATTTTGAGAAGGTTGTTGATGTGGTCGATTCTTTGGTGGATCTGGAAGATGATATCTTCATCTTGATTATTCTTGTGGCTGACACCCATGATTATGAATTACTATATATGAGTAATCAAACTTGTTGACTAAATTTATGATAAGAAAAAAGGATTGTTTATGTAAATTGACGACAAAATCAAGGGAAAAAAAAAAAAAAAAAACACGCAAACAACTAGTTTTCCTTTTTCTAATTACAAAACAGAGAATATTGTGAAAGAAAAAAAAAAAAAAAAAAAAAAAAAAGTCAACAGAATTAAATAGTATTATAGAAACAAATATCAAACAATCATTAACAATCAAACCAAGCAAAAAAAAAAAAAAAAAAAAAAAATCAGACCAGATAGTATACAATAATACTAATAATAATAATATAAGAGAAAATATTTAAAACAAAAAGACCTTTTTTTTTTTTTTTTCTTGTCTTTTTTTTTATTTTTTTTTTTTAATTTAATTTTTTTTCCAAATTTTATTCTTTTTTTTCACATTTGACGCACTACCATAAATTTGCATTATTATTATTATTAATTAATCAATTGATAAATTAGTTGATTAATTAAGTTTTAAATAAATTAGCAAATAGATCAACACTTTACCCAATAAATAACCTGAATCCCCAAAAGTGAATAAACAAAATGGAAAAAAAAAAAAAATCTTTATTTTCCTATCATTTTCGCATTTTTATCCCAACCTCTTTCACTACAATTTTTGGGGTGTGTGGTTTATACGGATCCATTACTGCGTGGATGTCTAACAATAAACAATAGCCCATCTATTTGCAACAACTAAAACAACGTCTCTGTTTTTGATTTTTGCTTTTGTTTTATAGTTTGTTTTTGAGTATTTTTTTTTTTTTTTTTTTTTTGTTACTTTCTGCTAACTACCGCATATGTTTGCTCATCATTAAAGGTTTCTCCTTCTTTGCAGTTGTCTGCAATTTTTTCAACGTCTTTTTTTTTTCTTCAATTTAGAAACTTACTAGATTGATACAATCAATTTAAACTAAAAACTAATATTAAAAAACAACAAAAAAGAGAAATTCAAATAATAATTATAATAATAATGATAAAATAATAAAAATAATAATAATAAAAAATGGACTTAAACAAAGACAAACAAATTTCAAAAGATGGCCAGCCTCTCTTTATTTCCATTCATAGTTAGTTATTTTTTTTTTTTTTAGTTGTTTTTCTATTTTCCTTTTTATTTTTTTTTTTTATTTTTTTTTTCTTTATTTAATATATATGTATGTATATATATATATATATATATATATTCTCTCTTAACGAAGGGCAATATCAGCAGCTTTAGAATCCATGAAAAAATATTTCAATCCATTTTCGATGATCCAAGATAATCCAAAATCTAAAACCATTGAAGCTGTCAATTTAAATTTGAATTCATCAGACATCTTGACAAATTTAATGGCTTCATTCAATTCTGGAACAAATTCAGTGGATCCAGAAAATGCCAAAGCAGCAACCCCTAAAATACCATAATACATTCCTTTATTGTCGTAAATGTTTTCTTTAAATGGCGCACCAATATAATTAACAGCAAATGTGGAAACTTGTTGAATCAATTGAATCAAGAAAATACCGGTGTTTAATAATGAAGGAATAAATTCTTTTTCTAAATCAATCTGTGGTTCTCTTGGTTCTAATTTATAAATTTCTCTAGTAACATAAATCAATGATAAAATATGAACGGCAAATTGACCTAAAATAGATCCCATGATATAAATGTTGAAAATACCTGGTTGTGGTCTTTCTTTAGACAAGGTCTTTAAAGGTTTACCTTTAGAGATACTCAAAAAACAAACAGAAAGCAAAATACCAGAAGCAGTGGCTTGACCATCACCAAATTTCACCCCGGCCAAATAAATAACTGACAAAGAATAAGCAGAAATCAAACAATTCAAGGCCAAAATTTTGTACATTTGAATGGTTGAAACTAAAGCACAACGACCTTGACGAATAACATTGGTAACAGTTGACACACTTGATAATTTGGATGTAAATGGAGCAGCAACAGAAGCATCACCCAATTTCAAAGTTGGGGCTTCATCTTCATCTTCCATTTCTTTCAATGATCCCATCAATTGTTCAGCTAAAACATTTCCTTGACCTTTATTAACCACAGCATCTTTTGATTTTTCAGCAACCATTTGTGATTCAATTTCTTTCTTTTGTTCTGCAGAAATTTCAACTCCTCTTTTTTCCATAGCTTTAATATAATGTGGGTTTTTAGCACCAGGTGGATATAAATGAGCAATTGGTTCAGGAACTGGAGGAGCTGGAGCATTCCATCTATTCATCAAATTGACTTGAGTTTGATAAACTTTTTGCATAGCTTCAATTTTACGGTTTTCTTGAATTTTTTTCATTCCTTCTTCAGTTCCGTTCAATAAAGCAATACCAACATGTGCTTGTTTCAAAGCACCAACATCATTGGTACCATCACCACACATTAAAGTGTTATAACCCATGTTTTTATAAGAAGTAATAAGAAATTCTTTTTGTGTTGGAGAAGTTCTGGCATAAACCCATGTGTTTCTAATCAATTTTTCCAATTGAGGATGACCCATCAATTTACTCAATGCATAACCAGTAATACAAATATCATGTTTTTCAAAAAGTGATTCATCAAGCTTATCATTAGAATTCATTGGAATAATTTTGGTTTCGTTAACATCTCTCCAAACTAAATCATTATCAATATGGTCATAATCTTCAGATGAGTCCAAAATTAAAACATCATTTTCAACAATTTTGACTTCTTTAGCAACATGAACAGCAGTTAATGGATTATCACCAGTAATCATCACACAACGATGAGAAGAATTATTCAACATTTCAATGGTTTCAATAGCATCTGGTTTCATTGGACAATGGAAAACAATAAACCCGGCAAAATTCAATTTAGTTTCAATATCATCACGATCAAGAGAATTAATATTCACATTATCTGGAAGGTATTTATAAGCCAAAGCTAAAACTCTAGAACCAGATCTGGTGAAAGATTTATAAATATCTTCATAATTTTCAGGAGCAGAAGTTAATCTAGATCTAATAGTTTCTGGAGCACCTTTAACAGAAACTAAAGTTTTACCCATTTCAGAAATTAAAGAGATAGTTGATGATCTTTTCAATGCTGAACTAAATTGAAATCTTCTCAAAATTTTAATTTTGTCACTAGACATCTTACCAGATTCACTTTTTTCAATAACATTATTTTTAACTAAAAATCTAATGTCTCTTTCAACAACATTTTTTTTATCTTCAGAAAGTTTCCAACCACTAGCTTTCAAAGTGGCTTGTTCCATTGGATCACCAACTAATTCACCATCATCCAATCTAACCAATGCATGAGCAGAACCCAAAACATAATTGGTAACAGCTGGAACTTGTTCTTCAAAACATCTTGACAAATGTCTAATGTCGCTAGAATTAAATCCGGCTAACCCTTCAAATACCAAATCTTCACCAGTTAAAGTACCAGTTTTGTCAAAACAACAAACATCAATTCTACCAGCCAATGGGATTCTAAATGGTTCAGTACAATAAATGTAAAATTTACCCAAAGCAGCCAAAGAATTGTTAACAGCCATGGTTAATTCCATAGGTAATTCTGGAGGAACAACAGAAGTGACAATCAAAATACAATCCAAAATCAATTCAGAATGTTTTCTACCCATCAAAAGACCTTCGATCCAAACATATCTAGAAGCAGCAATAGCAAAAATCAATAAGAATAAAATGAAATATAATGATTCTCTATTACCAACAGAAATTCTTTCAGAACTAAAAATCATAACTCTAACTAATGTACCTTGAGAAGTTTCAAACCCTGTTTTAGAAACAACAGCTAATGCACCATCATCTGGGGGTCTTGGAATTGATGATTTTTCGGATGGTGGAGTGATTTGCAAGACTTTGGTACCTCCATGTAAAATGGAATTTTTATCAACGCCTTCGCCATCAAAAGTATCATTGTCAGGTCTCAATTGAATTGATTCTTTCAATAAAGGAGTACTTTCACCACTCAACATGGCTTCATTAACAATAGCAGTACCATTAATCAAAACTAAATCGCAAGGAACTGATGTTTCATCATTGTTTCTAATAATAGAGACCAAGTCGCCTGGTAACAATTCATTGGTTTTGACTTTGATCCATTTATGAGTACGATAAACATAAATATCAAATGGTTTAACTCCCATTGTGGTGAATTCACTCATGGTATTTCTTCTTTGATAAACAGTAGTGAATTCAAAGGAAACAAGCATGAAAAGAGAAAATAAAGAATACATCCAAGAATCATCCATCATCCATAACACAACACAAAATACTTGAAAAACAAAAAAAGGAGCAACAGCATGTTCTTTGAACAATTCAATCAAAGTTGGAACAGGGATATCGAATTTGTTTTCACCATATACTTTCAAATCATCATTAACTTTTTCACGACTTGGCAACCCCTTAGAATGTTTAAAATCTTTGATTTTGGCATTAGTATCGATCAAAAATTCTGGTGGATGGAATGTATTGGTAGAATCATTATATAAAAATCTTCTTTGTTGAAAAACAAATGTGGTTTGTTTAAAACCATCTTCATAAACAATTCTATTGATTCTAGCAATTGCACCTGTACCACGATTAGCCAAAGGATGGATCAAAATGTGGGTGGCTTCGTCGATAGATTTCACGGATTGGTAATTAAATTTGGAATTAACTGAGATATCCCAGAATGGAACAAGAAAAAGAATGGCATGAAAAGAACAAATTGTCACTAAATAAACAAAAGTCCATTCGGATCCCACAATGTATTTATCATAATGATTGTAGTAGATATTGGCAAAGAACGGGTAAAGAGTGAAAAATGGAACGCTTGAAGGTCTAGTTAAAAGAGAAGATGGTCTCAATAATTGAGTGGAATCAATTCCATACTTCTCTTCAACCAAGGAAGTCTTAGAAATTGTCGATTTTTCTGAAGACATTGTGGATTTTTGGTTGATATCTTCTTCGAAAACTCCTGATGTGGTGATAACGTTGGATGAATTTTCCAATCTTTTTTTGTACAGCGAAAAAAAGTCGCCATTCTATCATGGTTTCGAGCCAAGGTGTCTGTAGAAGGTGTGAGAAGTAAAAAGAGAAAAAGAAAAAAAAAAAAAATAAAAAAAAAAAAAAATATATTATCATAGAGATGATCATAATTTTGACATTGATTGTTACTGATAAATAACTTTTTTTTTTTGTGCTTTTGCTTTTTTTAAATGAAGGGTTTTTTAAATGAAGGGAGAATGAAAATACTGCGGAGCCTGATAAGATATTTGCATGGAGATATACGGCTCAAGGTTGATAATCGGCCGATTGTCAGCTTCCAAGACCTCAAGATCAGACCAAAGTTAGTTGAAGCTCTTCAATACATTGGAATTAATAAAAAATATCCTACAAGTAGTCAAAGAAAGATTTTAACAATCTTAGAAAACAAATATTCATTGGCTTATAGAAGTAAAGCAGGATCGGGTAGAAGTACAGCACTTTTTCTTTATGGTATTAATCAAAGACCTAATATTTATTTTGATAAATCTGTTGATCCGCCGCAAAAAATAGTTACTCCTTCAAGTTTACTCATATTACCTTCAACAAATACAGTAATTCAGTGCAAAAAGACATTTGAAAAACTTCTTGAGGACCCTGTCGTCAATTCACCTCCTTTAAATGTTGAATTTCTCTATAGAAGCCCCTATTCAAGCGTTGAAGAGCGCCAATTGAAATCTTTGTTTGAAAATTCAAATAATTGTAACATGGTTGTCTCAACTGCCTCAAGATTATTGGACATTCTCTCTCAAACTACTTTATCAAACTCTTCACTCTTCAGAAACTTGAAGTTTATTGGCTTTGATGATGCAGATGAACAATTTATTGATGTCAACAAAGAAGATGTAATTGATTTCTCTGAACCTCAAAAACAACAACCTGCAGAAATTTTAATGGACTATCTAATGAAAATTCAAAATGGCCCAAAAATACCACAACTTGCTCTTTTGTACGGGACATGCATTAATTCAAATTTTTCAAATTTCATTGATTATAAACAAGGACATTGGTATCCAAAAACAAGGTCTAAAAGCGGGACTATAATTAGATCTGGCCCAAGAGATATTGACAGTGATCAAGCTTTACCGCCAAGAAGAATTCCAAATGACGTTAATTTCTATGCTATTGGTTTTACTAAGAAAAATAATCGTTCTTTGAAATTCAAAAATATTCTTATTCCTGATAGACCAACTGTAGGTATGGAACTGGTTCATGAATTCAACTCCCCCACGGCTAAACAATTTGACCAAGAATTCAAAAAACACAGAATGTCCAATCGTGTTATGCGTCTTTCAAAAAATGAAAGTTTTTTAAATGAAGTAGCATCGGGATTTAAGACTTTTATAAGTAAAACTTTGAATAATAAGACTGATAAGCCACTATTGGTTATCTCCGACAATGTTTCTTTACTTAAGGTTCATGAATTGTTGGTGAAAAATGGAATTGATGCTAAAATCTTTTCCCTCGAAGAAAACTCAGACAAAGCGATATATTCCAATTTTGACGAATATATTGCAACTAAAGGCTTAGAATTATCAAAACCTAATGTTTTGATATCTTCAATTCATAGTATCAAAGGCATGACATTTCGTGGCTTGCAAACTATCATAGGATGGGGAATTGAACTGTTTAGAAGCCCACACAGCATATACACTCTCGGAACACAGTTACGTACACTTAAAGGTATTCTGAACATGGATGACCAATTTGATTATCTTGCAGAAGCAACAGGATTTAGACCTATTCGTGAAGATGAAGATCAAAAAGTTCCATTAGATCAACAAAGAAAAGTTATATTACTTGCTAACAAGAAAGATTTTCAAGCTCATGAAGCAATGGCTTTATATAGAACCATGGTTAAGAATGGACTTGATGAATTGAACCGAATTGAGAGCTTTGAGATGGAAACAAACGATGACTACTTGATTGATCCATCCAAAAATGTTCCACAAGAAATCAAGTCCTTATAAAAAAAAAAAAAAAAAAAAACTGCATTCATACCCTTCCTTTTGCTTACATGATTTTCCTGTCTCCGATGATCATGGTAATATTTTGTACATTAGATTTTCCCATTTTTTTCATTATTCTCATTATTATTTATCCCTTTCATTCATATATTTATTAAACTTTTTGTCATCACTCTTGTTTATATTTAATCACCTTAATACAATAGATTGGTTCAGCATTTATTTGGCTCTCGTTTTCATGAACAGAAGTAGAAGAGAAAAAAAATTGTCCAAAACTAAGAGAGTTGAATCCAGGTTTGAGTTCCGGTGAGCAAGATTCTCTTAAGATATTTTTTTCCTTTTATATTTATATATATACTTAGACTCATGTTATTTAATCGTTGTTATAATCTTGTCTTCGAAACTAAGCAACGAAATAGAACCGAAAGACGACTTTGTTAACTCCAAAGTTTGCTTTAATTGTTTGTTTTTTTATTTTTTTTATACAATTTTCATATGAGACTTAGACTCTCATTATTGTGATCTTGTTTTATTTGCATGCTGTACTTTCAAACTTATTTTTGCTACTTAATATCTTTTATATCTCTAATTTTCAGTTCTTGTAGCTTTTGTCATTCACAATAACTATTTCTTTTTTTTTTTTTTTTGTAATGATTATTATTATTTTTAAAAGCAGTGGGTCTTACTAGATTGCTATTAATTGAATGCTAACTTTTATTTCCAATATATCGCCATACTCTCAAAAAAAAAAAAAAAAATACATTTTTAGGAGAACAGAAAACACAAACAAATTTACAGAAAAAGTTTTTTTTTTTCTTTTTTTTTTTTTTTTTTTTTTTTTTTTTTTTTTTTTTTTTTTTTTTTTTTTTTTTTTTTTTTTT
>JASTUB010000235.1:0-17481 GCA_031124825.1 Saccharomycopsis vini
AATTTTATCTCCTCTTCCCCCCTTTCCTTCTCTTCCTTCTTTTTTAGTTTAAAAAAAAAACTCCTACCAAAAACTTTTTTTTTTTTTCCCCCCCCCCTCCCCCCCCCCCCCCCTCTGTTTGTTTTTAGTCTAGAATTTAAAAAAAAGTCAACTTTTGACCGATCGGCCTTTTACCCGTGTGTTTCAACGGAGAAAAAAGAAGTTCCCCGTTTTCTTTTTTTTTTTTTCCTTTTTCCTTTTTTAGTTTTGACAGGCGAGGGGTCCCCAGGATTACGACCAAAACAAGTAAATGTTTTTTTTTTTTTTTTTTTTTCAGCAAAGAAAAACTTCACTATGATGTAAGATTGAAAAGGGAAGGAAAGACTGATTTTGAGAATAATTCTTTATGTTTTATTCAATTCTTATTATTTTTATTTTCTCTTCTTCTTTTTACAATTGTTACTTTTGCTTTTTTTTTTTTTCATTATTATTTTTTTAACTTCCTTGTTAAGTACGGCTGAACACACTATAAGTGGGGAATTTTTTTTTTTTTTTTTTTTTTTTATATATAGAGTTTGAATATATCATTTTTCCTTTCATCGGTCATCACCAAAATTTCTCCAACAAATCTTATTTAAGAGAGGGGGACCCAACCAAATAATTATAAATAGTGACCCAAAGTGCTTATTTTTTTTATTTTTTTTTTTCATCTTCTTCTTCTACTTTTTAGTATTTTACTTTGTTATATTTACTTGAAAATTTATATCTAATTATTTGTTTATTATCTTCAGTTTATAATAATACAATCAAATTCAAAAACAAAAATGAGCTTACACAATAGCGTTGACGACATTGAAAAACAAGCTGTTAGAACATATTCTCCAAGCAACTCTTTGGGAAGCCACGGTGGAGTTTCTAAAGTCGAACAAGCTATTCATGATGATGGTCGTGAAGTTGTCATGATTGGTGATACAAAAGTTTACAAAGATGAATTGGTGAGGGCATTTGGTGGTACTTTAAACCCAGGTCTTATGGTACCAACAAAAATGTCCAAAGATTTGGCTTCAGCTGCTCCATTAGGTCTTTCTGCATTTGCTTTAACAACATTTGTTCTTTCTTTGATTAATGCAAGAGCAATGGGGGTTGAAGTCACCAATGTTGTTGCTTCTTTGGCTTTTTTTTATGGAGGTGCCGTACAAGTTTTGGCAGGTATGTGGGAATTTCCTGCTGGAAACACGTTTGCCGCTTGTGCATTTTGTTCTTATGGGGGATTTTGGCTTAGTTATGGAGCAATTATAACACCTTCCTTTGGAATTGCTACTGCTTATGCGGATTATCCAGAACAGTTTTCAGATGCTATTGGATTTTATTTGCTTGGTTGGGCAATGTTTACATTTCTTTTATGGCTTTGTACCGTTAGATCAACTTGGGCTTTTACATCTTTGTTTTTTTTCTTATTTGTCACATTTTTATTATTAAGTTGTGGTGAATTGACAGGGTCGGTTGGCGCTACTAGAGCTGGTGGAGTTGTTGGAGTTATTGTTGCTTTTATTGCTTGGTATAATGCTTATGCAGGTTTGGCTACAAAAGAAAACACTTATTTGACTGTCAATCCAATTTATTTGCCAGGATCTCCTTCAAAATTTTGATTTTTTTTTTTTTTTCCCCCTTTTTGTTTTTCATGTTTTTTTTTTTTTTGTTGTTTTCTTTGTAAGTGCAAATTATATTCAACTACTATCTAATTTTGTCCTCTATTTGTTTTGTTGGGCAAATTGTTGTTTGTGTTTAATGTTTAGTTTTCTTTTGTTTTGTATTATTAAAAATATCAATATAATCATTAACTATGTAAAAAAAAAAAAAAAAAAATTCAACAATAAAAAATATGTGCCTGTACATTTCTTTTCTTATTCTCCACTTTTTGTCTAAACGATCAATTCTGAATAAAAGTGGATCGACGGAACTTCATTGATACCTGCATGTTGAAATCTCCGCTCTGTTCACTACAGGAACCAGAGCACTAATTAATCAAAGAAGTAAACTACAGTAAAAAAAAAAAAAAAAAAAAAAAAAAGCATTCAAAATATAATAATTGGTTCAATTAAAAGCAAAACAAGAGATTTACTTTAGTAGTTTTTTTCTTTTTGTTTATCCCCCTATTTTTCATTATTAGTCATTTGGTTATGTTATTATATTCTCTAAACTTTCTAATGAAAGTAGATCTTTTACGATTTGATGATTAATTTATTTGTACCAATCAAATGACAAATCTTGAACCGATTAGCAGTAGTAGCACTTGGAAATTGACAACTTATTAATGAATTTTAATTTGCTTTTTTGTGATACTGCGGGTATGATACTGCGGGTTTTGAGTCACCCAAAAAAATAAAATAAAATATTTAAACAAGAAGAAGCAGCGAAAAAAAAAAAAAAAAAAAAATCCTTGTCCGATGATGCTATAAAAAAAAAAAAAAAAATAGTAGATCATATTAAATATCTACCCTCAAAGAGAATAATATATTTTGATATCGGATTTGTATAAATATAGCAAGAAGAAGGTAAATATTTATCAATAATCATTAAATAAAAAAGAAAAAAAAAAATACAATAGAACACAGAATAAAATAATTTTTTTATATTTTGCTTTACAAAAATGTCATCATCATTAAATGATTTAGAATATGTTCTTTCCAATACCAAAAAAGTGATTTGTATTGATGGAGGATTAGGAACCGAGCTTGAATCTCGTGGGGTTGATGTGAGTTCAGGTCTTTGGTCATCTACAACTTTAATTTCTCAACCCCAAGTAATAACTAAACTTCATTATGATTATTATACTGCTGGAGCAAACCTTGCTACAACTTGTTCATACCAAGCAAGCGCGAAACTATTGAGCGATTATGGAAAAGAAAAAGGAATAGCTTATAATACAGAGTCTGGAAGAAAAAGATTTTATGATAAATGTCTTGCTAGTGCCGTTGAAGCTCGTGATGAAAGAATGAATAATAATAATCAAGAAAAAAAAATGATTATTGAGCCTCAAATTGCTGCATCAATTGGTTCTTATGGAGCAGCACTTTGTAATGGAGAAGAATTTACTGGAGATTATAATGAAACTAATGATTTTTACAAAGAGTTTCATCAAGAAAGATTAAAATTTTTCCTTGAAAAATCGGAAGTAAATTTGATTATTGTGGAAACAATTCCTGTATTTGGAGAAATCAAAGCGATTGTTGAATTGTTGGAAAAAGATTTCGCTTCTATAAGTAAACCTTGGATTTTATCTTTAAGTATCAAGGATCCTGAGCATTTGGCCGATGGAACTAAAATCGAAGAAATCATAGAGTTTTTGAAACAACATAAACAAGGAGGTTTTGAAGGGAAACTTCTTGCCATTGGAGGTAATTGTTTAAAACTTCGATACTCGGTTGAATTTTTGAAAAATTTGCAAAAATTGGTACCTAAAGATTTCCCATTGCTGATTTATCCAAATTCAGGAGAAATTTATGATGGAATAAATAAGACTTGGCTTTTGGATCCAGTTGTTGGTGATCATGCTGATGAATATGAATGGGAATCAATTGTTCCTGAATGGTTGAAATATGGGGCAAGATTAATTGGTGGATGTTGCCGTGTTGGAGTAAAAGATATTGCAAGAATTAGTAAAGTTATTGATGATTATAACAAAACTCATTAAAAAAAAAGAGGAACATAATATACATATTTCTAACAAAGAAAGAAAGAAAGAAAGAAAGAAGTCGAATTCTTTTAGTGTACGTGTAAAAGTGATGAAAAAAATAAAAAACTTTGTTATTTTTATTATTAAATTTTACTTCGTTATAGTTTTAGATTGACAATTATTTTGTTGACTTAGCATCATTATTTGTTCACTGCTTTCTGTCACCACTTGTTGTCCGGATGAAATGATGGATTCAGAATACACATTTCTTTTTTTTTTTTTATCCTACTCGATTTGAAACCGAAGTATACTATAGCCAGAGATGAAGGTCGAAATCGGCCCAAAAATGTTACGTTTCCTCTTGATATTCTCGTTTGTGGTTTCCTTACATTCTAACAAACACCACCTTGTTTGACCGATGTAGTTTTATTTCTCAACTTCAAGAAAGAAAAAAATAAATATCAGTTCAAATGGTTCCAGCAGCATAACTTTATGAAAAATCGAAGATTGTTTCCCAGCTGCTTGACTACTATACATTCGTAGCCAAGTAAAACTAAATATACCTTAATAAAAACCCTCTTAATTTCCAAGAGTAATAATACCTTGGATAGCTTTTTTTTTTTTTTCCACTACTGTTGGATCTTTCGACTTTACGTTTCATTTTGTTAGTTAGTTTCCTAACAAAATTCATACAACCATTTAGATATTATTTTGATTCCAGGAGCTGTGAGAATGACTTTAAGCCAGTATGAATTGCGTCTCATTCTAATTTAGAATATGACTGTTCATCTACCAAAAATATAAACAAAAAAAATTAAAAATTGTAGATTTATAAAGCTTTTTTGAAATTGTCTATAATATCAAGAGCTAGCACGAAAGGGTTAAAGACCCCCATCGATGGGGGGTGTTGATCAACAATTAATTTTTCATCTCTCAGGTGGAATTTCAACAGAATTATGAGCCCCTTATTTTTTTCATCGCCGCAAAAATAAAAAATCTATTTCTTTTGAGGCGCTATTTTAGTGACACACCTCTCCTAAAGTAAGTATCGCAGTGTGTCCATGCAACCTTGATTTTTTAGTATGGGAAAAACACGAAAATTTACGTGTAAGAAAAATACACCAATAATTTTTAGCAACAAAAAATCACAATTAAAAAAACGTCAAAAGACGTATAATTTGTTTATGGGGGTTAGGTGATGGATAGATTTGGGTCAGAGAGGACCTAGACATTTTCGCTCTTTAATTGAGCTATTTTATACTAATGCTTATATATATTAAGAATCTTCCTTAATTTTCTTTTCTTTTCATTTTATTTTATTTTTTTTTTTTTTTTTTTTTCTTCATCAGGGGTACATGACGAAACGAGATCACAAATTAATCTCTATTGACTTGTGGACTCAGAACCTTGGAGAATTGTAGGTAAAGTTAGCTGCACTGTGATTTATTTCTAAGCTACGCTTTTTTTTTTATCAAAGAATATTATTGGTTTTTAATCTGTAATCCTTTCTTTTACTAATAAACTCCGGGAAATTTGTTTCATAACTATAATGATTTATTTTGTAAGAACATATATATTCTCTTTCTCTTGTTATACTTCTAATGATATTTCTAATTTATTATGTGTCTCTATAATATCAAGTTTATAATTTTGTAGTGTGTGTATGTGGACATCGGTTTTTTGTCTATGTTTAACGAAGTGAAATAAGGAAAAGTGATTTCAAAACTATCTATTGAATTAGGAAAGACATATGGTTGCCCCAGTGGAGGGACCCCCTCCAAAAAAAAAAAAAAAAAAAAAAAACATCTTAAATAAAAATCATGAAAATGTCTTGCATTTATTTATTATGAACTGAAATAAGGGTTTGTAAATTAAATAAATATAAGTGATTGAATTCTTTTAAATTCCTTGTATTTACGAATGAACTTAATGTTGCAAGTGGAACTGATAAAACTTTAAATTTCTTTAAGCCAATCTTTTTTGATTACTATTTTTCTAAATTTCTGGGCCTTTTTTCTTTTTTTTTTTAAAAACTAAAAAAAAAAAAAAAAAAAAAAAAAAAATCGTTCTGGTTCGTTTTGAAGTTTTGGTTTTACACTGACGACTATTTTGTGATCGTTCCAACTTCCTCAAAATAGTAGGGGTTCTTTTATCTCCAACATACAATTAGGAAGAAATGGAGGATAGTAAAAATATGCTATTTTATGTGTTTCTCTTTTTCCTCATTTATTTCATTAATTTATCAAGTCAAATAATGCGACATATTCAAAATAAAAGTAAAATTTTTTTTAAAAAAAAAAAGAATAATTTATACGTCATGTCTCAATTGACAGGGATGGTTTACTGGGAAGATATGATATGTTCTAGTTTTTACGGGTGAATCAAAAACAAAAAAAACAAAAAAAAAAGAGTGAACCAAGTATTAAGAATATTTGCCATAAAAATAATATAATAATATTTAACAAACAAGATAATAAATGTTATTTATTATTAATAAAAGATCATCGCTGACCAATGAATTATTAATCAGTGGTACAGATTATATAATAAAAAGAAGACCCTCCTCCAATCGGGTGACAACAAGGTGGCGTAACCATGCTTTTGACCAATCAAACGATTTTTCCGAGGGGAATTTTTTTTTTTTTTTTTTCTTTTTTTTTTTTTTGCAGTCTTCACTGCCTCCTCAATAAATGGCTAATTTACTAAAAACAGAGAGAGAGAGAAGCATCGAAAAAAAAAAAAAATAAAAAAAATAAAAAATAAAAAAATGAAAAAAAAAAAAAAAAAAAAAGATATATAGAATTAGAAAAGATTTTTTTTTTTTTTTTTTTTTTGGAAAAAAGAAAGAGAAAGAAAAAAAAAAAATCAGAGTAAAAGATATATATCATCCATTTATCAATAATTATATTTAATATACCCAGTAATTGTAGCTGTGTGTCAAATAGACCTTTATTCAGTGTCTTTTGAGCAGCTGTTTTTATACCAGTTTGCTGTTGTTTTGTTGATACTTTTGTGTGTAATAACAACATCCTCGAATTTCTCTCAATTCAATAAACACTACCTACCCACCCGCATAGTTGCCTTCCACATACACTCAATTCATAAAGATTCGTTCTTTAAAACAAACCGTTGGTAATAAAGTCCATTTTAATTGGTATTTCCACCGCAAATTTGATCCTTAATTAATCATCTAATTTAATTTTTATTATTCGGTGGGTGCCTCTTGAATTATATTTTTAGTCTACGAGAGTGAAACAACTGAGCCAGGAAAATAAAAAGACAAGCAAATAAACACACACACACACACACACACACACACACACACACACACACACACACACACAAGTATATCATCTATACATCAATTTTTCTTTTCTTTTCTTTTCTTTGATATATCTGCTACGACTCACTGTTTATTTATTTTTTTTTTTTTTTTTTATTATTAGCAGAGAAAAAGAAATACAAAAGGTGCACCCAATATCATGCCCGCGGAAACCATAAGACCAAAAAGAGCTACAACAATATCAAAAATTGGAAAGTTTCTTGGTATTCATGACTCAAAATTAGATGAAGAATCCACTATTACCACGAATTCTGGTCCAATTTCTTCTGATGATGTTAAAAAACAAGTTATTTTTTCTAGTGGCATCTCCACAAAACAATCATCTCCCACATCTTCCTTGTCTTCTTCTAGAATTCAATCTAAAAATGGTTCCAGTTTAAGTATTAATAAACTAGAGGACTCTCATTTGAAAGAAAACAATATATTTATGAAAAAACTAAACGCCCTCAGTCTTGATACAAATCCCATAAGTAATAACTTAGGCCCCAATAACAATGAAAATTCAAAGGCTCCTATGACAACCACTAAAGAAACCATCACCGAGGATCCTGAAGATCATTTAACTGAACCTTTAACTTCATCTTCTAGTCACCCAAGTACTTCTCATCTTGGTCCTCCACCGCCATCAACAAAAAATAGAACCAATAGATCACGTTCAGTTAGTAAAACAAGTGTGCGATCAAGAAATTCATCAGTTGATCCTAACGATCCTCGTCGTTCACAATCAGTCAGAAATAATAGTCGTTCCAAAAATTCATCAGAAGTTAGCTTAAATAAAGACTCTTTTATTCATAAATCTTCAGGAAGTATTCATAAAACTCATAAGCCCAATAATAATAATCCAAATAATCAAATTAAAGATAAATATTGTGGTAGACTTAAAATATATGATGATGCTACTCATGAGCATTCTCTTAAAAGCGCTAAACGTCAAGAAAAATTAAGTACAATGGTTAGAAATTTTCTTGGGGCTAAAAAACTTCGAGATGAATCTGTTTCTGCAGTATCAAATATTTTGCCGAGTATAATTCCTGATGGAAACGTTCCACCGTCATTAATGTCAAGTTTGATGAGTAAAGTTCGTGAAAATGAAACTGGGAAAGTTGAATTGTTACTTGAAAATGATGCAAAGGCTACTGGAAGCTTTTTAGGTTTACCAGAATCTGTTGAATTTGAAGAAAGAATCATTGATCCTCGTTGTTTTTCTGAAAAATATGGGACTTGTCAAGAAGTCATTGGTAGAGGCTCATTTGGGGTGGTTAAAATATCTCACAAAAAAATTTCTGAACATAAAGAAAATCTTTATGCAGTCAAAGAATTTCGTAGAAGAAATAAAGAAACTGAAAAAGAATATTCTCAACGTTTGGCTAGAGAATTTTGTATTTCTTCTTCATTGAAAAATATCCATATTATTCAAACATTGGATTTATTACAAGATGCAAAAGGTGATTACTGTGAAGTGATGGAATTTTGTACCGGTGGTGATTTATATACATTGATTGTTACTGCTGGTAAATTGGAATATCTTGAAGCAGATTGTTTTTTCAAACAATTACTTCGAGGAGTTTCTTATATGCATACTATGGGAGTTGCTCATCGTGATATCAAACCAGAAAATATCTTATTAACTTCTGATGGTAATTTGAAAATCACTGATTTTGGTACCAGTGAATGTTTTAAATTTGCTTGGGAATCACAAATTCATTTATTTAAAGGGGTCATTGGCTCTGCTCCATATATTGCACCAGAATTACACTCTGGTAAAAAATATGACCTTCGACCAGCAGATGTTTGGGCTTGTGGAGTGGTTTATATGGCTATGAGAACTGGTCGTCAATTATGGCGTTCTGCTAATAGTGAAGAAGATGAATTTTATCAAGAATATCTCAAAGGTAGAAGAGATGCCAATGGTTATTCTCCAATTGAAAGCTTGAAAAGAGCTAGATGCCGTAATGTCATTTATTCAATTTTGGATCCTGTTCCTGGAAGAAGAATAACTGCAAAGCAAACCTTGAATTCTGAATGGGGAAGAGAAATCAAATGTTGTGAGGCTGGTGAACATGGTACCAACACTGACAATGTTGAAATTAAGTAATCATGCTCTTTCTTTCTTTATTTTTTTTTTTTTTTTTTTTTTTTTTCTCTCTCAATTTTTTACACATCTCACATTAAATGAATTATGACTTGAAATAAATTATCATAACGAAAACAAGCAAAACTACAATCAAACTTGCAAATTCATTATCCATTTATGAAATTTTTATATTTTGATAACAACACACATACACATACTCATAGCTGTATTAAATTTTTTATTGTTAACACTCATAAAAAACTTTTTTTTTTTTTTTTTTTTTTTGATACAAGCATAATTACTCTATTTTATTATCTTGTCATGCTCATATATTTTACTTCTTTCATCTTCATGTTAACTCTTTCCAATTTTTTCTTTTTTTTTTTTTTTTTTTTTCGATTATATATTAATTTTTGTCATTGGCTGATTATTTATCTTGGCCATTTCTTGCGTTTTTCTGTTAATAAAAATCAAAGCTTCTATATATAAACCATATTGCTGATATGGTGTGAAGTGGAGATATCATTTCTTTTTTCCTTTTTTTTCTTTTATTAGTGTCCATTTACTCATGTTGATTTTTATTTTTATTATTATTTTATTTTTACTCTTGTTTATTGATTTTTATTATAATTATCCCATAGATTAAACCCCATAGTTTTATTGTACAAAGCAAACGAAAAAAAAAAAAAAAAAAAAAAAAAAAACCGAAAAATTTTAAAAAATCAATGCAAACTAATTTATAACTGAAAAAATAAACAAAACTAAATTAATATTCAATAATGAAACTTTTTATTATTTTTTACCTTTCCTCCTTGGTTCCATTCTCTAAATTGTTGTAGTTATTTTTTTTTTTTTTTTTTTTTTTTTTGTTTGTGTTCCCTGCGGCAGTTTATAACGCCAATGAACGAAGCTGATCCTCTATGTTATTCAAATAATTTTGTTGATTTTCTTCTTCTTCTTCTTCTTCTTCTTCTTCTTCTTCTTCTTCTTCTTCTTCTTCTTCTATTACTCTATGAAGAGCTTTTTCTATAATTTGCAAACTTTGCAGATCAATCCAAATATATGAGGATTCTAAAAACAATTTGATTCTCTCTAAAGCAATTATTTTATCTTCATTACTAATTATTCCAAATGATGAAGAAGACAAAGAGGAGAGATCTTTATCGCGAGATGCGCCCATGGTTATTAAAAAGTTTTCGATTTTGGTTATCAAAAGATTCACTTGATCGGGGTTTGGATAAGACATTCTATTCAATTGATTGTTGTTTTGTTTTGTCTTTGTTATTATATATTATTATTATTATTATTGTCTAGTTATTTATCTATTTATTGTTTGTATTTTCAAGAAAATAAGATCAGATCTAAAAGATCCCACTTCTTTTGTTTTTTTACCTTTGTTTTGGGAGAGAAACAAGGGGCTGAAGGGTACCAACCTGCAGGATATTATCCCAAATATTGTGGGGTGGAATGCGCAATAAAAGAGTCTCACATTTGACAAAAAAAATAAAAAAAAAAATAAAATAAAATAAAAAAAAGAAGCTGTTAATGGCATATTGAAAAGAAAAGTGACCATAAGTTTCCGTCCAGACTACAAAGATGGTTCTATCTTTTTTATTTTTTTATTTTTCTTTTGTTATTTTGACTTATCTTTTATACAATAATAAAGTACCAAATCATTACTTATAATATGAACAAGTTTTATCGCATCAATAACCCATTAATCATCTTTTTCCCTTGAGAAAAGTCACAACGTAGTTATCGAACGTTGTTAATAGAAAATACGTTCTATACCTTTTATTCTGTGTAAATTACAATTAGTTTATGTGCTTATTATTGTATAGTGGTTTGATCATTCGAAAGATACTATTCGAGTTTTGATTATCTGCACAATAACGTAATACTACAATTAAATTGAGCCCAAATCCAGTAAGCATATATATCAATGGCTGCAAGACAATTCGTTTTTCTTGGAATATCCTGATTTTTTTTTTTTTTTTTTTTTTTTTTCTTTCCTAACCAAACATTCTAATTTGTTTCACATAATTCATGATTTAGAATCATGAATTGAAAACCTAAAATAAAACATTGTAATTAAATTCTAAGTGAGCGCCGACACAATACCCATCAACAAAAAATTAATCCAACACTATCATACACCATCAAATGAACTAAAAACATAGGCGTTTTCAACTGATTTTTCCAGAATAGCCAATATTCATAAATTTCTTCTCCATCAAAATATTGAATCAGAGTTGTAAAAGCGTTGAACAAAAGACTTACAAATAAGTTCTTACATTTCACGTGTGTATATTTTCAAACAAGAATAAGTAGGCCGCATCCTAGAAAAAAATACAAAAAATCAACAAAAAAAACAAAAAAAACAAAAAAAAACAAGGCATACATACCATTGATACCAGGGGTAAAGTGATCAATACTTCTGCAAACAAGTATACTATACCATATTTTGCATTATAATGAGTAAAAGAGATATTGATGACGAAATAACGTTTCAATCATCCAAAAAGTTGAAAGTTGATAATGAAGTAGATGATAATAATGACGATGAGGAGGATGTCGAAACTTTTGAAAAAAAAGAATCATGGCCCAAAACTTTTCAAGAACTAGAATTAATTCATTTTAGATTCAATACTTATTTTAGTTTTATATCAACCCGTAATCATATCTTCCCCACTTTTGATCTTATTTCTCCCAATATAGAAAAGGCCATCAAAAGAAAATTGCAGCTTGAAGATATTGCCAAATTGATGGCGCTATTACCAACTGACATATCTTTCAAATATATTCATGAAAATCAACTATTTCATATCAAAGAAAAGATTGTCAAGTTTAATCGAAACGGTGAATTTGTTAAGAAAGATGTTGACATGTTTAAATTGAAACAACTTCACAATGATGAAGAACAAATTTTATTATTGGAATTTATTGATGGTAATCCCTTGAAATCTCGAGCTAATGAAAATTATAAAATTTCAGATCTTTCAACATCATCTCATCAATATAATGCCAAAACATTGAAAAAATTGATTGATAGAAGAAGCTCAAAATTTTTCATTGCAACTAGCAAATTTTTGCAAAAATGTTTTAAAGAAGGAATTTTAGATCCAATGAAACATTTGGAAGAACTTGCTCAACAGTTTATCCCCCATAAAATTGTTCTTGTAGATCCTATTGAAGCAATGAAACGAAGCAAAAAAGGGTCTGCAAATAGTGATTCAAGGCCAGAAATAATCGATCTTATTGATGATTTGAAAAAAGATAAATTGTACAAGAATCAAATCGTTGAAAATGGATTATTTAAGTTCGATGCGAAGCTGGCAATTTATGAACAATTGAATTTTGAATTACCTTTTGAAATTCATGATGCTTTGATAAACAATAAAAAAGTTGAACAATTTTATTCACATCAAGCAGATGCTTTGAACGCAATTAATGATCAAAATCACGTTATTATCACCACATCTACATCTTCAGGGAAATCTTTAATTTATCAAGTACCGGCAATGAAATTCATTTATGATTTTATAGAGCAACATCAAACAACAACAACAAGGCTTAAAGATCAAGATTATAAAGATATACCAACGGCAATGTATATCTTTCCGACAAAAGCCTTGGCTCAAGATCAAAAGCGGTCGTTGAAAGAATTATTTTCAGAAGTAGAATCATTAAAAGATATTTTGGTGGAGACTTTTGATGGTGATACTGCTAGTGAATCAAGATCACATATTAGAGATAATTCCAAAGTGATTTTCACTAATCCAGACATGTTACATGCAAATATTTTACCAAACTTTCAAAATTGGAGAAATTTTTTACGAAATTTGAAAATCATAGTTATTGATGAATTACATATTTATCGAGGATTATTTGGATCTCATGTTGCTCTAGTGATTCGAAGATTAAGAAGAATTTGTCATTATTTGGGAAATAACGACATCCAATTTATTTCTTGTTCTGCCACTTTGAAAGACCCAGTTGATCATATGAAATTGATCTTTGGTATAAATGAATTTCCAATTGTTCATATTGATGAAGATGGGGCTCCATCAGGAGAAAAACATTTGGTTGTTTGGAATCCACCATTAATTGATGCCAAATCTAATGAAAGAGAATCGTTTATTGCAGAAACGGCTAAACTTTTAATCAAATTGGTTTTGAGTAATATCAAAACTATTTGTTTTTGTGTCGTTAGAAGAACAGTTGAGTTATTAATGAAAGAAGTGAGATCCATGTTGAAAGAAAGAAATTTGCTTCATTTGGAAAATCAAATTATGAGTTATAGAGGTGGGTATTCGATTTCTGATCGTCGTGAAATTGAAAAAGAAATGTTTCAAGGAAATTTAAAAGCCATTATTGCAACTAATGCATTAGAATTAGGTATTGATATTGGTGTTTTAGATGCAGTGTTGATTTGTGGGTTCCCTGTATCTATTTCTAATTTCTTTCAACAATCTGGTAGAGCAGGAAGAAGAAACAAAGATTCTTTAACATTATATGTGGGAGCTGGTGATCCAGTTAATCAATATTACATGCAAAATCCAAAATTACTAATTGAAAGGAATTTTCAAGATTTGGTACTAGATTTTAATAATGTGATGATTATGGAAAATCATCTTCAATGTGCAAGTTTTGAAATTCCTATCAATTTAATTTCAGATGAACAATTTTTTGCAGATGGTAGTGGGACTTCTTTTGTTGACTCTTTTAAATCTTCATCTGATTCTACTTGTTTAGAATTGTACAAATCAATAGTGAAAACAAAATTATTAAAAGATGAATATGGATACCATCCAAGCCCAAAATATTTACCATGGCCTGCAAAGCATGTGTCTTTAAGAGGTATTGAAGAACAAATGTTTGCAGTTGTGGATGTTACAAATGACAGAAACATAGTTATTGAAGAAATCGAGGCTTCTCGTACAAGTTTTACATTATATGAAGAAGGAATATTGATTCATCAAGGGTTGCCGTATATTATACGAGAGTTTAATGCAGAAGAATGTTTCGCCAAAGTTGAACGAGTCAGTGTTGATTGGATAACAAAACAACGAGATTTCACCGATGTTGATCCATTTGAAATTGAAAAAATTAGATCTCAAAAAATCAGTAGTGATGTTCCTATTTATTATGGGAAAATTCGGACCACGACTAAAGTTTTTGGGTTTTTCAAAGTGGATAAAAAAGGTAAAATTTTGGATTCTGTTGATGTTAAAAATCCGCCAGTGATTATTGATTCTAAAGGATTTTGGATTGATATTCCAATAAGTGCCATCAATCATGTTGTTGACAAAAATCTTAATGTATCTGCGGGTATTCATGGGGCAGAACATGCAATTATAAATGTTTTACCATTAGTTGTTGTTTGTGGGATTGATGAGATTAGAACAGAATGTAAAGCTCCTGAAAAAGAATTTGCCAAAAGACAAACAAGAAGAGTTCGACCAGCAAGATTAATTTTTAATGATTCAAAAGGAGGACAATTTGGGTCGGGATTAAGTGTTAAAGCATTTGAAAATATCGATGAAATTCTTGAAAAAGCTTATGATAAAGTGAGAACTTGTCCATGTGATATTGGATGTCCTGAATGTGTTGCAGCCACATATTGTAAAGAGAATTCTTTAGTGATTTCTAAGATGGCAGCTTTGATAATTTTGGCGTCAATTTTAAATGAAAAATTAGATCTACGAAGAATTAAAGATGGTCCTGAGAAAAACTTGGGTGAAATTCAAATTGAAACTATCAATCCAATTCAAGACCAAGTGAAATTTTCGTCTGATTTGGAAATTATTGATGTAAAAACCATTGAAAGTAGTAAGCCATTTGTAATTAAAGCTGAAGAAGAATAGGAAAAAAAAAAAAAAAAAAAAAAAAAAAACAATCATGCAAAACTAACACATAATTTTTTTTTTTTTTTTTTTTTTTTTTCATTTTCTTTCTTTTTTATTTTACTGATATTTTTTTATAGAAAACTTTTAATTACAAGTTTTATTGATTGTTTTCTGTATCCTGCGCACATGTTGGAAATATTATAGACATGATTATCCACTATCTCATCTCATCACCCGGACAATTTACGAAATATGGATTTTTTTAGCAGCCGAGTAGAAAAAAATAATATGGAAAAGCAAAATTAAACGGAACTAAAGCAACTTAATTACTAAGCATTTTTAACTTATTACCACCGAATTGCCTTTGTATTTTTACTAATATCATTCTATTTTTGCTTTTATTTTAATCAGCTTATTCAATAAATTTTTTTTTTCTTTATATTTTTACTTGTGAATTATATTTTGTTCTTTGTTTATTTATAATTATGTCTTGGGCTGGGTTTAAAAAGGGCGTTCAAAGAGCAACCAATCAAGTATGTATTGTGATGAGGAAGAATCGGGGGTGGGAGGCGGAAATGGAATTAAAGAAAACAAAGACATATGATTGATTTTCCAATTAAAATATGAATAGAGAAAGAGTATTTTTATTAACAGAAATTCAATAGGTGTTGGTTAAAGATGCTGATAAAGTAAATGATAGAGCATATGAAGTGGAAGAACGTCGTTATAGAGTTGTCGAAAAAGCAGCAAGAAAAATGCAAGCAGAATCAAAAGGATATTTGGATAGTTTAAGACAAGTTAGTTCATCACAAGTAGCTATGGGGGATATTATTGCTACATTTTATGATGATGCCAAAACAAGTGCGATGGAATCAAGTACGGGAGATTATTATCGTCAATGTGTTCAAGATTTGGATGCTCAAGTATCAACAGCGATTGATGAACCATTTAGAGAAACTGTTTTTGATCCAATTAACAAATTTTGCAATTATTTCAATGATGTAAATGAAGCGGTTAAAAAAAGATCCCATAAAAAAACTGATTATGAACAAAATAAGTCAAAAGTTAGAAGATTGATTGATAAACCAGCTAAAGATGTCGCCAAATTGCCAAGAGCAGAAAAAGAATTACAAGCTTCCAAAGATATTTATGATAGCTTAAATGATCAATTGAAGAAAGAATTACCAGAATTGATTTCTTTAAGAGTTCCATATTTTGACGCTTCCTTTGAAGCATTGGTGAAGATCCAAATGATGTTTTGCACAGAAGGTTATACAAGATTGGCTCAAGTGCAAAACTATTTAGATCCAGTCAGTAGAGAAGAGTATGCTAACGGAATTTTAGATCAAAGAATAGATCAAGTATTGGGCGAAATGTGGAAATTACAGCTTTGTACTTTAGCCAAGTAAAAAAATCGGTGAATAAAGTTATTTATAATTTTTGGATACATTAAAAGTTTTTTTTTTTTTTTTTTTATCCTTTAATCCATATATTTGAATGTTTAATTGAAAAATTTCTCAGAACTTAACCGGTAGCTTGTAAAGTAAATTTATGTTTTGCGCTCCTCATTTGGAAACTTCGGCTTTTTATTTTCATTTTTTTACGATGATCACTTTCATTTCAAACATAGAAGAAAACTTGATTTGTTTTAGTTAATCTAGCATCAATTAAAATTTCAACTTGTTTCTTTTTGTACTGGTCACTTTTCAACGAACATAGAATTAAGAGAATAAGAACAGAAATAGGTAATGGAGGCAGTTGTATAATTCACATACATGTTTAAAATTAAAACAAAGTAAAATCGGTAAGTTGGTTATGAACGGATTGTTTGCTTTGCGTTTCACATCCAGGGAACATTGTTGTCAAGACTGTTTACGTTATTATTGTATTTAATATGTCTTACAGTGGTATTGAAAATCTACCTAATATATACATCTATAAATTGATGATACTGTTTCTAAAAACAAAAGAGTGTTGTTATTATTGATTTATTGTTTTTTTTTTTTTTTTTTTTTTTTTTTTTACCAGTAACTTTATATATAATTTTTTGATTGACAATTAAAGAGTGCCTGTAAAGAAAAAAATAAAAAAAAAATAAAAAAAATTACCAAAATTTTTTTTCTGTTTTTTTGCCGGAAATCAATTTCATTTGTTCGACTAAAAAAGATTAAATGATTTTTGGGTTATTCGATTCCAAAAAAATTGAACCAATTTAAAGCAATTCACGAATTGCAATAAAATCAATTCCCTAAGCTTGTAATAATTTCTTTCACTTTTAAGTTGAAGCGCTAAAGAAACATATTTATTTATTGGTTGATTTTAATTTATTTCGTTTTTTTACTTTTTTTTATTTTTCTTATTTTTTTTTTTTTTTTTTTGTTAGTGTTTTTCTCTTCTTTCCCCCCTTTTTTAATTGATTTTAACTTTTTAATTTTTTTAATTTTTTTTTTTTTTTTTTTTGTCCCGTCGTTCAGCGCTAATTATTATTATATTTTTTTTTTTTTTTTTTTACAGTAGTTACTGTCTTAGAAAGAAACAAGACCAAAGAAAAACCCGTAAG
>JASTUB010000236.1:0-25827 GCA_031124825.1 Saccharomycopsis vini
AATAATAATAATAATAATAATAATAATAATAATAATAATAATAATAATAATAATAATAATAATAATAATAATAAACAGCACAACACAATAATCTTTGGGGTCTCCTCCGAAAAAAAAAAAGAATAATCTCCAAGTACATGTCAAATTTTAACACGAATGTCTTAAAACTTACAAATAAGGAAAGATATTTTATTATTATTTATTTATTGATTTTCTTGTTTGGTTTTTCCGCAAATATCATAGAAAATTCACCAATTTGGAATTAAAATTCACTAAAATTCTTTTTTGAATTTCCTTTTTATTCGTCTCTTCTTATCACGTAATAGACCAAGATATCGAAAACAAAATCTTTTTGACGAGTAAAACAAAAAAAAAAAAAATATCCTTGGATCATCTAAATCAATGTTTATATTTCCCTAAATGTATATAGTTTTTCAAAATACATTTTCTGGAAATAATAATTGTTCGATGTTCTCTTAATTTATTAGATCGATTGTTTTTTTGCATACATGAAATTTCCTCGTTTAATTTATTTCCTTCCGCCTTGCAGCGAAATTGATTTGACGTTGTAAAAGAGAAAAAATGAAATTTTTAAACTATCATTTGAATCAACTATTAATATTTATTTTCTTTTCTTTTATTCAAATATTCTTTTATTGGTGTTGTTTTATTCCTATTATTATCAATTGATATTTTATAATTAACCGTCAAAAACTCTCATAGTCAAAAGACCCTTTATTTTTATTTTGATTTGTTTTTGTTTTCTTTTATTTTTATTTATTTTTATTTATTTTTATTTTTTTTTATTTTTTTCTTGAAATTTTCCTGCGCTGCTGCCCGTGTCTGTATGTCTGTTTTTCTCGTCCACACTGACGAGCATCACATCGTTTTATTGAAATCATAACATTGAACATTATTATATAAGTTTGAATTGTTCCCTCTTAATTAAAATAAAATCTTTCAAATATGCCTCAAATTAATAAAGACCTTAATTATTCATTAATTATCGGTGTCTCAATTTATATTATTGTCTAACAATTCTCACACTTTTCCCTTGAGAGAAAAAAAAAAAAAATAAAAAAAAAAAATGATGTCCTCAATACCATCATTAACCTGCAGTACTTTTTTACTATTATTATTATTATTATCATCATCATCAAAAATTAATGCTTATCCAGTTGCTAAACTCACACCAACCCTCAACTTGAATCCAACTTCCACTTCACTGGCTTCCTCCTCTTCAAAGGCCGTGACTCGTTTCCATAATTTACAAATTCGCGACGACAACGAAAACGATTCCACAGATTGGGATAATGATACTGATAGCACCACAACAATTTGGGATTATACTTCAACTAACATTGTCACAATTATTGAAAAAGTCCATGCCACTAGAATGTCTACCCCATCTTCGGTGATATCCTCGTTATCTTCCGCCATTTCTGCCGAGTTATCTTCTCAAAATGTTTATAGCACCACCACTACATCTGCTTCCTATTCAGCTGCTTCTTCAATTACAGATTATACAACTACCACATCGTCAACTTCCACATCTTATTCAGATGATACAACTATCACATCTTCACCTTCTACATCTTATTCAGATGATACAACCACAACTACCACATCTTCAACTTCCACATCTTCAACTTCCACATCTGGATACTATAACTGGCCAAAAGCAGGAATTAAAGGTGTCAATCTTGGTGGTTGGTTAGTCATGGAACCTTGGATTAATACCGATTTATTCTCAACCGATAATTTCCCAGATAATAACATTCCTGTTGATGAATTCAATTTTTGTGATCAATTAGGAACTGACAAAGCAGGAGAACTTTTGGAAACCCATTATAGTACTTGGATCACCGAAGACGATTTTGCCAAAATGAAAGAATATGGATTAAATGCCGTCCGAATTCCAATTGGGTATTGGGCCTATAAATTGATGAGCACCGACAAATATTATAAAGGTAATCAAGACCAATATCTTGAAAAAGCCATTGGTTGGGCCAGAGATAATGGAATATATGTTTTAATTGATTTACATGGGGCTCCTGGATCTCAAAACGGTTATGAAAACTCTGGTCATGAAAATTTCCATGATTGGGACGGGTATGATAATTTGAACCAAACAATCGATATTTTAACTTCATCAATTTTCGCCAAATATGCTTCCCAAGAATACCAGGACGTTGTTATTGGAATTGAATTGGTTAATGAACCATTGATTGGAACTTCTGATGGAGCTGTTGATCAAAGTTTTGTCAGTGATTTTTATTCAAGAGTTATTCAATCGGTTAGAAATGATGGTAACACCGATGGTAATATTCCAATCGTTTTACAAGACGGGTACACTTATCAAGGAGCATGGGCTAATGAAGCTTATAACGACCAAAACGTGGTTTATGACACCCATTTATACATGCTTTATGACGCCGATTATATAGCTTTAGATTTTGACGATAAAATAACCCAAGTTTGTACTTGGGGTGAAGAAATCGGAGCTTTAACTTATAAAGAATTTGTTGGAGAATTTACCGCTGCTTTTGATAGCAGCACTTCCTCGATTTATTGTGACACCATTGATCAATGGAGTGATGATGATAAATCTAAAATGAGAAAATTTGTTGAAGCTCAATTGACTTCTTTTGAAAATACTTATGGTTGGTTTTTTTGGAATTGGAAAATGGGAAACTCAGATCAATGGAATTTCAAACTTTTGGTCGAAAATGATATAATTCCTCAACCATTAAGTGATAGACAATACACAACTTGTCAATAATAATAATCATAACAAAAAGGCTGGCCTTTTTCATATTGATTTGTTCATTTATTTGATCTTTTTTTTCTTTCTTTTTTCACATTAATTTTCATTATTTCTGTTTTTTTTTTTGTTTTATTTTGTTTTTTTTCTTAGTTAGCATACTTTTGCATTTGCATTTTCTTGTTCTTCTTTTGCATCTTCCATGTCTTAATAATTGTTTAATTTCATCATCATCATCTTCTTCTTCTTCTTTTTTTGTTTTCCATCCTTTGTGTCTAATTAGAATTCTATTTCATTTGGTTTTTATATATTTGTTTTAATAAATTGCATTATTCAATCTTCTTTATTTTTTTTGTTTTTCTATTCAACAAAGTCTGCTCATTTCGAATGTTAGCAAATCTGTCAGGCTTTTTTTTTTGAATAACAAAACTTGATGCTAAAATTTAGAAAATTGTTATTTACTTAATAATAAGTGAGATATGGCTTATATATGCTTCATATTTAAACTTCGGTAAGAAGGGCATTTGACATTAGATTTCAACCATTTTCGAATCCACTCGGACAATATATATTACCACAATAGCAAAAACTTTCCCAGATCTTATGGCTTTGGCTAAGTCAAACAATGCTTGTCCAACCTTAATACTAGAAGAATTTGCAATTATCAACAAGATCTCAATTATAGAAAACATTTTGTCCCTGTGATCAAAGAAACAAGCAAAAGACTTTTCTTTTTTTTTTTGGAAATTGAATATTATTAGAAATGCTGATCAATAATGGATAAGATCTTCTCCAGCATCACAGAATAGTAGTTAAAATTGCGTTTGCACAGAGCCGGTTATCACCAACACAACTCAACTAAAGTACCATTGAATACACTCCTACGTAATATCTTGAGCGAAAAAAAAAAAAGGTTCCTAAAAAAAAGTTATTCTTGTCAATGCTGCTAGTGTAGCGGGTTATTGGTGAGCTCGAATTAAAAGGGTTATGAGTAAAAGTAAAATTTTGACCAACAATTGATCAGTAAGCCTAGCTCATTATATAAAATTCCAAACAAAAGAAACATTGTTAAGAGTAAATTGTCGAATTTATCAAAAACTAAAAGAAAAAGATATATTGATCTTGTTGAAAAATTGTGGGCTCAAGTAAGGGACTAGACAACAATAATAAATACCATTATAGATATAAACCGTACAGTCTAATCTTAATGGAGAAAAGCATCTTTAAGGTAACCTACAGTTAAAACACTAAGGACCTAAGCTTGAATCTTAGCTTTAACTTATTCTAAGAATAATATAGCAAAGATACATACTAATGGTGAGAATCCTAATAGAAATGTAACTACTAATATAGACTTTGATTTTTCAATCCACTTACAATAGCTAATAATAAAATTTCCTAATAAGTTATTAGCTGTAAGTCTTGAACCTGATGATACTACTCTAGCTGTATATGGTAATAATTCAATTAATACTAATACAGGACGTAGAGGTGAATTTTCTGGAACAAAGAAACCTAAAAACTTTTGGTGATATACTGCAATAATAGTTACACCTAATCATCTAGTAATATTCAATGATACTATAAAAGAAAATGAAATTGAATTTTTATTTCTAATATTGAGCTTCTGTTTAGGTATACAAGAGTCTAAAAACCTGTTGATCCAGATCTGGAACAACATAACGCTCGATCAAAGTTTGTTTTGCAACAGTGCATGTGCATGCATGCACATTTTTTTTTCATGGTATTTTGAACATGCATGGAGGTAGCTATCAATGAATGAATTTAAAGAACCACTCTTATTTTTCTTTTTATTGATGAAGTAACCGACAAATGAAATACCTCTGCAGCAATCGTAATAAATGTCTGATATTCATTTGTGGGTCTTCCCCCCCCCCCTTTATCTTTGCTAATTTGATTTTATGTTTTTCTCACTGGATTATTACCAAATAGTCAAGCCTTCATTTTTTTGAAACTATCAATTGATATAATCTCCTAAAGTTTCCAATTGGGTCTTCTGGGGGAGAGTAAGAAACTTCTATAAGAATTTGGTAGGACCAAGAGTGTGTGTTTTAATTGATAGTATTTGTTGCCCCTTTTTTTTTTACTACTATTACATCTGGTGCTTTTGGAACCAAATGAGGTTTTAGAGTGACAGTACCTGGTTAAATTTGTCAATTGTCATTGATTAAAGCGACTTAAGAGCTTGAGAAAAGTGCAAATGCAATTACAAAAATTTAAGCTAGTCGATAGAAGAGCGCAAAGAAAACATTGGCTAGTATTGTCTTGTTTGTTTTCACGATTAATGGGTGATGAAATCAAAAGATGAATAAGTGTACTAAATAATTTAAGCCATCTCTAGAATTGAAATTAATAGTAGTACCTTATATAGCTTAGGATATATGTTTTCAAAAGTTAAAAAAGTCTAATAGGCAACAAGCATTTCGATGAAGTAATGTGGATATTTATTGTCAAAACAGATCTCTTCAAAATTAGAAAGAGTAAATCATACTTTCTAATTTGAAAAAGAAATAATATATATATATATATATATGGTGGGCTTACTATAGTCTTATAATTTATCTTCGTGTTTTCAAACCCCCAAAGTGGTTTTTGGCCTTTATACGCCTGCATTTTTTTTTTTTTTTTTTTTTTTTTGATCTCTTCAATGTGTCATTCGTACTCACTTTTTTTTTTTTTTTTTTTTTGAGGAAGGGGAGGGTGTTAATTTGAGTGTCTTCAATCTGTATACTAGAAACCGATTTAGCTTCTCTTCTTTACTATACCGGGTCAGTCTATGTCATATTTCAAATTCGATGAGTTGTAAAATAACCTCATTTTCCAACGGTCACTAGACTGAAAAACTTTTTGAAAACTTTCAAAAAAAAAAAAAAAAAAAAATGACATCATTAGCATTCAAGAGCTAAATTTGTGGAGTTAGTGATATTACCTTGGCCTTCACTGTTGGGAATAATCCAAATAGCAAGTATACATTTAAAAGATTGCTTTAACAATTTTGGTTTTATAATACTAACTTTAATAATATTTTATGTACATGAATAGTTGAAGTAAAATATTATATAAAGAGGTATTAAGTTATTAGTTTATATAGTTTATATAGTTTATATGGTTTTAAATATAATAAGCAATTATATTACAATGAATTTCAATATTAGATATAATAGATTACAACATTCACATATTCCACTTCTAGACCAGTCATCAGTGAGATTGGGCAAGAGCTGCTGGCACCCCTATTTTACGGTAGGGAAAAAGGAAAATCACACAATAGAGAGGCAACTATGATCTATAAAATCACTAACATTGGTTTTTTTTTTGATTCATGTTTTCATAAATTAATGTTTTTAATACCTCAGCATTAACAGATGACTTTAGAACCTCTAAGTATTTCAAGTTATTTTTTTGGGCACCTTGAAACCTCTCAATGGAAATGACTTTTACATCAAACTCAATGTTTAAAACAGCTTTTCAATTCAATACATTATTTATAAACAAATATATCACAAAACGCTTAACTACTTTACACTGTAAAAATTCTAATTCAAATTTGCTTTTTATGTATTTTTTTTTTGTTTTTTTTTTTCGTTTTTATTTTTTTTATTATTTTTATTTTTTTTTTTTATTATTTTTATTTTAATTCTTCATTTTAAAACGATGAAGAAAATTATAATGTATAAAACCAACTAATCTAGGCTTTAGGAGTTATTACTTTTGTTTTATTAATTCCATTCCATCTTGGAAATGATTTTTTATCGATTCCAAAACAGTCTAGTAATCTGCCACTAGTCTGTTCGATCACATTTTCAATAGTTGCCGGTCTGGTATAAAATGCTGGTACCGGAGGAAAAATCACCACACCCATCTTTGAAAGATACAACATGTTCTCCAAATGAATATCAGATAAAGGTGTTTCTCTTGTCACAAGTAAAAGCTTTCTTCTTTCTTTAAGTGTGACATCAGCGGCACGAACAATCAAATCCTCGGTGTAACCAATTCTGATTGCTGCCAAAGACTTCATTGAGCAAGGCACAACTATCATTTCATTGTGGCAACCCCCCATTTTGACATAATAAGATGAGTTTCAACATTGGCCATTTTTAATAACTGTAACACTCTAATTCCTATAGAAATACCTGTAGCACCGGTTATTGCCACAAGAATCCTTTTTGGACGATGATTATTTGTTGGTTCTTTGTAAACATTGTTGTTAATATTTTCGTAATTTATCTTGTTTTTCAGACAGGAAATATTATGAAACTTTAGTCCCTGAAGGTCCCTTTGGTGAAATGCATGGTTATTGTTTCCCAGGAACTAGCCATTCATGTCCAAAATATAGTGTAGAAACTATAACTTATAGAGACGATGCTATTTTACCTGTTTCAAACCCAGGTTTATGTACTGATGAAACTCATACTTTAATTGGAGGAATGGTTAGCGCTGAAGCAAAAATCAGAGCAAAACAACATCCATTGTTATCAAAATTGGTTCTTGACGCTTTTACTCCTTATGAAGGCCAAGCTCTTTGGTTAGCTTTGAGAATTGATACTAAAGAATTAGTTAAGCACAACTTATCTAGTAAAGAGTTAAGTGAAATTGTTGGCGAGCACTATTATGGTGACAAGATAGGTCTTATTCTTCATGAAATTGTTTTGGTTGGTGATGACATTGACATTTTTTTGGAGAAAATTATTTTGGGCTTATGTCACCAGACATACTCCTGGTGATGACCAATATTTCTTTAATGATAAGCAAGGTTTTGCTTTGGCTCCTTTCATCAACTTAGGGCCAAGAAGAAATTCTGGTTTCATGGGAGATAATGTTGTCACAAATTGTATTCTTCCACCACAATTCAAAAATTCAGATTTCAATTTTGTCACTTGTGATTTCGATGGTTATGATGAAACTACTAAAGAAAAAGTTCTTGCAAAATGGAGCAAATTTGGTTTTTAATTGTCGCATACCAACCGACTATCATATTAAGTAATAATAGATATAAAATTAATAAGAATAAATTAGAAGAAGCATTTCTATTATCATAACTTTCATTAATTAGCTATATAGATAGCTTTTTAGTAAGTATTTTAACAGTAGTGGCGGCTGCTGCGCACATCAAGTGTTTCCTTTCCTAAATGGAGGCAGTTCAAATGAAGGAAAAATTGATCTAAATTTTGTGAAAATTTGTAATACCAAAATGAGAATTATTATCTGATTTAGAGGGTGTGTCTTGATTCAATACCCTATTTTTTTAAGAATGCTATTTTTTCCGGGCTCACCCTGAAAAGTTGTGCTTCTTAACTTGTAAGGAATCAAACAATCGGAGAGTAAATGATATGAGCACACCAATTTACTGTTTGTGTGAAAAGCTCAGCTTGATGAAAATTAAATGAAAATATAATTTATAATTATATTTTCAAGTTGAAGGAATAAAAAAGAGGACACAAGCTTATAAAGCACCGAACCTGGGACTCGAACCCAGAATCTCCTGATTAGAAGTCAGACGCCCTAACCAATTAGGCTAGCCCGGCAATTTATTGAAAATTTTAATCAGTATCTAATACAGTATTGTTATGAAACTTCATTCTCTGCTCTTCTATCGGGACAATAAACGACTTATTAAAGGTATTTTTTGGTCTATCTGATTATGAAATACTTTTCTATTATAGCTGTTCGTTGTTTTACGTAACTCCTCTGTTTTCTTTTTTTTTTTTTCTTCTATCTGGTCCTCAATTCTTAATTCCTCCCTAACTTTTATTTCATTTATTATTAACTATTGTTAAATTTATTTTATTTTATTTTAATTTCCTATCATCTTATTATACATGAGAGGGTTTGTTTTTATCATTATATATATATATAATGGTAAAAATCTTTGGTCAAAAAATCAAAAAAATTTAAAAAAAAACGTTGACAGAAATTTTTTTATAATGGTAATACCATTAGTTTTGTTTCCTTATGAGACACAAATGACGTCCCTTTGTAGGTTTTTTTCGCCTTATTTAGTGTATAATTTTTTCTTTTAATGTATGACTTTTTGTGATAGAAAAAAAAAAAAAAAAAAAAAATGTTTATAGTTCTGTATACTCGTTCAAAGAACAAAACTCCGCTGGAAACTCATCAAAAAACACCTTATTCAATTCCATCAAAGTTCTCCTCACAGACAGACTCTTTCAGTAATGGTGAAGTTTGTCCAGTGAATGAAGTTTCCTATGATACTAATATCCCAATTTCTTCTTCAAATTCCACATCCAAGGTTGTAAATGCTTCTGATGTTGATACTTCTTATGGTTCTGATTGCTAAAATGTTCTTTATTCCTAAATAGTTCTAATGCTACTACTTGGATAGTAAATACTTCCTTCCTTGTCCTCTGAAGCTCCATTGATCGATTTCTAGTAATATCTATTCTCACTTATCAGTCGCGGTCTTTTATTATCACTATAATATGATATCAGAATTATGGAATAGTCGTAAGGCTTGCTATGTACACAATTAACATTCGTCAATGATTTTCATAAGGAATCTAGCACCATATGATAACATCCTCATCTCCCGACACAAAACTCTTAATTTGTTGTGAGATATCACCTAAAGCCACTTTAATATAGTTGGTTTTTATATTTTACTGTTTATAAATCTACATTTGTTTTTCTTTTTTCTTTTCTTTTTCTTTCATTTCTTGACTTGTGAAAAATATCGGTGATGCCATACAGCGCGAGGTTGAAAGTGCGGAATTGGATATTGAGCTTGTTAGAAAAATGAGTAGAGAAAATCATAGAACTGGTAAGAAAATCATTGATTGATTAAATACAAGAATAAGTAGACTCTCAAGTTAACAATGAAGTTAAAATCGATCAAATTGAATTGAGCCGTATAATAATTAGGGGGAAAAAAAAAAAAGTAAGTCGCACGAAAAGTAAATTCACAAATCAGGTTTGGACAGAAATAGAAATTCATGCTTTTCTTTTCTTTGAAGAGCTCTTTTCAACATTTCAATAAGTAAATGACTTGACTAGTTTCATAGAGAAAATAAATAGCTATCTAACGAGATTAATTTCTTGACTTTCTCTTACCTATATATGATACGTGACCGGTGATAATCCGACTTAGTTTGCGAAGAAAGTCTAGGAGCAGTTTGCTCTGAGCTATCAAACAATTATGGACAACATATAGGCAAAAGGTAATATTGTACTCTACATTTATTGAAAGTCACATTTGTAGAATTATGTGGTCAATCACTTCATTTTTTTTTTTTTTTTTTTTTTTTTTTTGTTTTACTTTGTGTGAGAAACCCCGGGTCCGGCCGACACACCCTCAGCGGATAACAGACCCTTATTAAAAGCCTTCCTATGCATAAATATATCAAAAGCCTTCTATGCATAATATTCTTTCTCTTTATTAATATTTTTTTGTCTAGACTCCTTGATGGGAATAATAAAAACTCTTTGAAAGTTCCAGGTCAAAATTGAGAAAAAAAACAAAAAAAAAAACAAAACATGAATGATGGTTAGATTTATTTCAAATTTCAATTTCATAAATCTATATAACTATATAAATATATTTACCAATTCCCAGATTCCCTTTTTTATTTTCATATACTGTTTTTTTTTTTTCTCTCTCTTCATCCATCTTTATATCTAATAACATTATTCATTTTTGAAACAACAACAACAACAACAACAACAACAACAACAACAACAACAAAAAAAAAAAAAATGCTTGTATGTAATCATCTTTTCATCAATTCCTAATTTTAAATATTTGTACTAACTAAAGAAAACAAATTAGCCAAATTGTTCAGTTCCTGAATCAACTATCAAAACCTTTTAACTGAGGCAAAAGGAATGAGAGCTGAACATAACCAAGATCAATTTTTATATTGGTTACATCCCGTTTACTCAAGTTACTCTTCTAAGTTTTTCGAGAATTTTCCTAGTGTTGATAGAATTCTTTTAGTCATGTCATCAAGATCTTGAAGCCTTTCTAATTGCCATTGGGAAGAACTATTCAAATTTTATTCAAATAAAAATCATGTCTATTTAAAACCACTATTAAACAAATTGCGAGTTTTGGATGGTTTAAAAATTTCCAAAAATTCATTCAATATATTAAAGGTTGTTTTGGGATACTCAAATATCTCAAGAATTTCATTGCATGAATTTAAATTAACGATTGGTGTTTTGGATTGGCTAAATACTTGTTTTGGAATCATGACGGTGAATGATAGAAGAAAATTGACCTTTACTAAATTCTCAACGATTGTTGAGGACTTTTTCGGAGACTTGAATGATAAAACAAAATCATTCTTTAATTTGGTTTCGAAGAAAAAATGGGAAGAAATCTTCAAAATTACCGGTCATAAAAATTCTTCCAAAAACTTTGTAATGAATTTTGATGAATTTTTTATAACTATCTTGTCGCTCATTAAATTTTTGGTTGATTTCAGTGAAAAATCACTGTATTATAAAGCGCTAACTACTATTGATAATTTATAAACTTGTGTGATGAAATTTTTTCATCGCCATGGTTTTTTTTACTATTGTTTATTGGAAATTTTTCAACATGAATAATGAAAATTTTTCTCTATGAATATATTTCTATTCTCCCCTTTTATTTTAATTTTTTATTTATCTAGAAAAGAGTTTAGAGAGATTTATATCTATTTTTATTACTTAAAAAAATTGAAGGGGTCATCAATAATATTAATGAGATCACATATATTAATGAGATCACAGCTGGAAACTAAAAGGCTATTATTAGTGGTAAAACCTTTTATAAAATTCATTCTAATTTATTTTATAAATTAGAATGTTGTGTTCAATAAAGCTGTTAATACTCAAATTCAATTCCATTATGTGAATGTGCGGATTCTCTTCACCTCAGACTATATTATAATCATACAATATAATAAATTGATGTCTGTACTTAGATTATTCATGTTAGGTTTTCCTGACAGTTTCTACAAGAAAAAAATATAAAAAGTATATAACAGACAATTTAGCAAAATTAAATTAAAAATCAAAGGAAATAAATCACTATAACACACCTAAAGAAAATGAAGTAAAATAAAAAAAAAAGAAAAACTAACAAAAAAAAAAATTCTATTAATATCCACTTAATACATTAAGATTGTTTTCCATGTCGTAATATATGTCTCTAAGAAATTTATCACCAGTAGTATCCAAAAATTCCCATAACGAAAGATCAATTTCATTATTCGATTTTCCAACTTCAAAGCTTTTACCTCCGATCCCTTGGGTTTGTTGAAAATTCCAAAGGTTTGGTAAATTCCATTTGTTGTTCTCTTGCAGTCGATCTTCAAAATTATAGACATAAAAGTCATTTTCAAAGCCCAAATATTGATCAATTCCAATACTTTGCTCATTAAGTGCCCCACATGTAAAATTATTATTTAGTGGATTAGTATTATTACTATTAATAGTGTGAATATTATTGTTAGACATATGGTTAGTATTATTATTATTTAAAGGTTCATTCTCATTTTGGATTTCTGTAGATGATGCTCTATTTGATTTTTCAACTTCACTAGCTGTGTCAAATGAATCTGATCGAGAATTTTGAGAAGTTTCTTCAATTTTCATCAAAACGGTGTTGGCTATTCTTTCAAAAGTATCTCTGAATACTGTTGCCGTTGAGAACCTTTCAGCAAGAACATAAAGAATACTAGAACATGCAGATATGGTATCATAAACAAGTCCTTTTCTTTTCCATTCCAAAACTTTAAGAAAATTGTCTATCCATAAACAATAGAGAAATGATAATCCACCAACAAAAACACAATGCATAGCTAACCAAGTGTAATTGAGTTTCCCTTTTGCATGAAGATCTTTATAATTCATGCAAATGGCTGATGCAGAATGTGTAAAAACTTTGAACCATTCAACCAATCTCGGATTCGGTTGATCTTTAGATCTAGAAACTTCTAAAATGACTGGTCTTAATAGAAGTAACATCGAGTTATGATACGAAATTTGCGACCAACTATATGTTTCAAACACTGAAATTGGTTGGACTTTTGCTGGGAAAGTAGACATCCAGTCATTGAGTTCAAGAACAATTTGGACTCTAGTAGAGTCAATCTCCTCAGGAGTATCCACTATTTGAACTGGCTTATAAACAAAAGTACAAATACTTGATTGAATTCTTCTCAACCTTATGACATGATAAGCGACTGAAATTTCCGGAGTTTCCGTTGGTAATGGTACATCAATATCGATATCTGAAATCCCGAATGGTCTTCCTAAAATAACACCATTAATTCTTTCCATTCCATAAGCACACCAAAATATTTTATATTTCAATTCTCGGAGAGATTTCAATTGTGGATTATCATCGTCTCTTTTATTTCGATATGGTTCTCTATGAAGACCTAAAGCAACAGCAGTTCGAATTGCTAGCCCAGTTAATTGCCAAATTGAAGAGCCATCGGGCATTTTTTGAGAAAACATTGACATACTTAAATAAACTTGAACCGTCCTTAAAGTTGTAACTTCCACTAGTGGACCGATATTGTCAATAGCTTTCTTATAATACATTTTAGTATAAACGCTTGTAGAATACTGAGTTTTGTTTTCTGTTAGTTGCGATCCAATAGCAAAAATCATATAAATAAAAAACAATTCTTCTGGTTTGGTAGAATTATGAAACATTACTTTATCAAAACACTGAATAATCCAATCCCAATCAAGAAAAGGATACTGACATTGGACAATAACATTATATGAGTTCAAATAAATTTTTGCAGAAGCAACTGAAGGTTTTGAAAATGGAGGATCAAAAACCTCTACTGGCGTTTGGAATTGAAGATCTGTTTTATTCTCAATATTAGAATTATCTGTAATTTTTTTCATGTTGTCTTCTCTAGTATAATAATCAATGGAATTGGTGATTGCTTTTGCAATTGAATATGCACTACTGTTCCCAATATAACTAGATTCTGCCCCTGCTCCCAACGTAATATAACCGATTTCCATTTCCAAATCTTTCCCTCTCACAATAGGCGACTTTTGAACAGAATTATTGGCTGGCTGGTTTTGAATTTTTGATAATTTCTCGGTAGATGGTGCCTCAGATACTTCAATATGTTTATTATTTTTATCACAGCTTTCGCATTTACCAGAAGAAATGGAGATAGTAGCAGCGGCAGTGAGAGCTTTATCAACTTCTTTATCTAATCTAGTTTGTAAGTCCAGTATTACCGACTCTTTTGATTCAATTATTGACTTAGCTTGCTTCAACTTTGCGTTAAGATCTTGTATAGATTCCTCTAACATTTGAATATAATTTCTGGGAATCACACGATTTATAGTACCATCAAACACCGTACATTCCACACCTGAATTTATGCAACCAGAGCAAACTGGATATTTCCCGTCACATTTCTTTCTTTTTTTCTTGCAAGCACTACAAGCAGCCATTTGATGCTTGCCTCCTGATCGACGTTTTATCTTGATGACGCCATCTTCAGATTCCCCAGATAGTCTCTTTTTGTTGGAATCTGAAGAACTAGGAAGTGATGAGAAATTTTGAGCTTTCCCCGCTCCGGAAGTTCCAACAGTGGCAACAGATGTAGATGATGATGTGGAAGAAGAAGAAGAAGAAGAAGAAGAAGAAGAAGAAGATGATGATGATGATGATGATGAAGGTGAAGTGGAAGTGGCAGGAACAGAAGGTTTTGTGATTTTGAACTTCAACTGTCCGTAATTCATATTTAGCTAATATATCTTCAATTAAACAAAGTTGAATTAAGCTCAATTTAGTGATACTAGTTCACTTCTATTGAAAAAGATTCGAAAATTTCCGAACTAATAATCATCCCAAAATAATTTTTACTCTTATTTGGAGCAGGATCCTGGAGATATAACCGAAATATAATTCCAGACTGTTTTTTTTTTACTTTTTTTTTTTTTTTTTTTTTTTTCATTTTTATTTTTTTATTTTCTTTATTTTTCTTATCGGCGCTTATCGTCTTGCAGATTGTTTTTACCCCATTAGGAAACAACGTAAAATTCCGCTACGGTCATCTCCATGATAGAGTGATCTTTATTATCTCTAATCTTTATCACAAAAGAAGAATTTTGCAACAGAACGTAGGAGCGGATAATTAGTTCCCACCCCTTTTCTAATTTTTACCCTTACACTTTTTATCAATTAAAATTAATTTATAGATTTACTTAAAAAGCAGCCAAATAGCCTCCTGAGAACTTAATAGAATTATATAAATTGTATAATTATAACAATACAATTAATCAAACTGAACAACTGAAACAGCAATTTTTAGTAAAAAATGTCCAAATATCCACCTAGAGCTGAATTACCTCCACTTGGTACTCTTGGTATCGACTACACAGAAGATATTCATCGTCCACCTGGTGATCCATTGAATGAACTTTCATTCCCATTTCCTTTGATTCATGAAACCGTTAAAGACGCAACCGTTCCTAATGTTGTTTTTAATGGGGTTCATTCAGATGAATTTGTTCAAAATTTTGTTGATGCTTGTAATCGTCTTGAAGAAAGAGGTGCTATTGGTATAATTACATCCTGTGGTTTCTTGGCCCAGCTTCAACAAAGAATTGCCGAAAAAATTAATATCCCAATTGCTACTAGTTCTCTTTTACAACTTCCGGCAGTTTTATCCATCATTAGTCCAAAGAAAAAAGTTGCCATTTTAACATTTGATCAAGATAATATTCTTGGAGCCCATTTTGATGGAGTGTGTGTCACTGAAGAAATGAGAAAAAGAATTGTCATTTATGGTGCTAAAAAGGGAGGTCACTTGAAAGATATTATTGTTGAAGGTGGTCCTTACATTCACGAAGAACTTGAAAAAGAATTGGTAGGATTAGCCAAAGAAGCTGTCACCGAACATAGCGATATCGGAGCTTTTGTCTTGGAATGTACTCAATTGCCTCCAACTTCTCGTGCAATCCAAAAGGAAACTGGCTTGCCTGTTTATGATGCTGTTACCATGATTGATTGGTTTTACACAGGTTTGAAGGCTCGTGTATTACCAGAAGATGAATTCAAAGAAGACGGCTTAAGACCAAGAAAAAGAGGTGATAAAGATAGACATGAATAATTTTTAAAATTTTATTAGTATTTTTTCGTTTATGTTTTTAATTTTTATTAATTTTCCACATTATATATTCATATGCAATACACCATGACTTGTTATTAAAAATTTTTGTGTGAAACACGTGTATCTTTAATTTTGAAAATTCAAATTTCATTCAACTATGATATGATTGTAGAAAACCAATAGAGAAAAAACTAACGTTTATTCATAAAACATCACTTTGAAATATATATGATATAGAACTTTTCAAATCTTGAAAAAATTGTGACACATAAAATCCGCAGACTTTCGAATTTTTTTTTTTTTTTTTTTCCCGACTGAGACATTCTTGACTCCAAACTTTTGTGACACCGATGAGATGATTTACATTGACAATAATTTCGAAATAAAAATCTAAATCTGAATTAAACAAGATGCCTTCAGAATGAAGAAAGCAAAAACAAGATAAATGCGTGAACACAAAAAAATTAAAAAAAATTCTAGCTATAAACTTTGTCAGATATTGGTCTTTCTTTTGGAAGAGAAAACATGCCTTTAGCTTCTTTTAATCTAAATTGAACAACTTTCAACAATTCATATAAAAGAGATAAAATTGGGGTTTCAACTTTCAATTCTTTAGCAACAACCAATAAGTTTCCTAAGATGACTTCCAATTCTATTGGGTTACCTTTTTTAACATCAACCAACATAGATGGTTCGAACCAATCACCGTCATCTGAATGAACAACTTGGTTAATCACATCTGCTGGAAGTTCTACTCCATCAGCTTTGGCGATAGCAATCACTTCCCTCATGGCAGGGATAGAAACTGCTTCCAAACCACCACAATAATCTAATCTACCAGTGTCTACACTAGTGATAGCAGCCACGGTATTCAAAGTAGCGTTATACACTAATTTTCTATATCTGTACCATTTTGCATCTGGGAAATATGTGACGTTGTTTTTTTCAGTGCTCCAGAGAGAAATGAGTTCCTTGGTTTTTGCTTCTTGTACCTCTTTATCAAGATTTGGATTTTCGAAATAACTGACTAAAGCTTTTTCATTTTGAGTTTGAGTAATGACGCCACCGTGGTTATGAGAACCAATATGAGAGACAGCAGAAATACAGACATTTTTCGGATATTTTTTGATGAATGGGCGACCTAAATCAAAACCGTTTTGTAATAAAACAACTGTTGTCTTTTTTTCTGTAATAACCGGAGCAGATAATTCTTCAACTTTTGTGATATCTGGTAAATTTTTTGTTGCGATGATGACAAAATCGTAGACAACACCAGCTTCTGCAGCTTTTTCCACTGTTGGGTATATATTTTGTGGTTTCCAACCTTTGACTTTACCGTAATCAATGGAGTTTAATTCCCAACCATCTTCTTTGACTTTACTGTAATCACGACGGACAACGACAGATAAGTTTGATTTGCCAACGGTGTCAATACTGTAAGCAGCAATGGTACCAACACCACCAGTACCAATTAAAAGAATATTAGGTGTAGACATTTTGAGAGAGGAGAAATTAAAAAATAGTTTGTGATTGGATAAGTACAAAAAAGTTGAGTAATACTTTGAATAATAGTCGACTCTTTCTCCTTATTTATCTCTCTTCTAATTTTTGGTGAGGAGCCTCAAGTATATATAAATTTTGAATTAATCATCATCATTAAACAAAAGTAAATAAGGTGGGTCTTATCGCAGTGCATGGCGGAAGTTTTCGATTGCCAAATTTGGCAGAAGATCATCGGTATTTTTTCCTTTAAGATCTCACCGCTAGCGGGAACTTGCGCCCGATGTACATTAATCTACTATCATGATTGATGAAAGTCGTTTATTTTCTATCTCATCTATCTAAAAGATTTGAACAAGAAAACCTTATGAAAAACAAACAAAAACAAAAGCTGACATAGTTCCTCATTTAAATAGTTGTATTTCTTAGCAAAAAAAAAAAAAAAAAAAAAAAAAGGAAAGGAACTATTAATATAAGCTTGACCGTATTGCTAGTCTTGTCATTATAATTATTTAATTTCATCTTATTTTAGAATCATCATGCCAGTTGATCTTAGTCACCTTCTTTCTGAAGAAGCCAAAAATAGAAAGCCATCTAGACTCAAGCAGTGTGTTAAATATAGAGTTCCCGAATTTGCTTTTCTTGCTGGCGGGTTGCCTTTACCATCGTATTTTGCCTGGGACTCCATTAGTGCTTCCACCAGAAAACCCCCATTTGATGGAGGTCTTGCTGCTGCTGGAACACCAGAAACTGAGCTTTCGTTCACAGTTACCCATGATTCATCTCCAAAATATGATTTCCCAATTTCGAAAGCATTACAATATGGAACTGGTACCGGGCCACAACAATTGCGCGATTTCCTTCGTGAACATACAAAAATAATCCACAAAATTCCTTATGAGGAATGGGATTTGGTAACTACAGTTGGTAGTACCCAATCTTGGGATTCGGTCATTAGAACTTTTTGTAATCCAGGTGATTCAGTTTTGGTAGAACAATTCGCTTTTTCGTCAGCTTTAGAAACAGCTAGACCACAAGGGGTCAAATTAGTTCCAATGGAAATGGATGAAGATGGGATTATACCAGCAAAGCTCGAACAAAAGCTTGCTGACTGGAAAGGAAATTTACCAAAATTGATTTATACAATTCCAACAGGTCAGAATCCAACTGGTAGCTCGATTCCTATATCAAAAAGAAAAGAAATTTATAAAATTGCTCAAAAATATAATCTTATAATTATTGAAGATGAACCTTATTATTTTTTGCAATTGGAAAAATACGCTGAATCGTCAAAAAGGCAGCCAACTAAAAAATTGTCAACTGATGAATTCCTTGAATCTTTGGTTCCATCTTTTCTTTCTTTGGATGTTGATGGTAGAGTTATTAGATTAGATTCTTTTTCTAAAATATTGGCACCAGGAGCTCGTGTTGGTTGGTTAATTGGCCAAGAGAAACTTGTTGAGAGATTTGTTAGAAATTTTGAAACCTCTATTCAAGCTCCATCAGGATTTTCCTCATCATTAATTTACGGTACTTTAAGCAGATGGGGTCAATCAGGTTATATAGAATGGTTGAAAGTTTTACGTGAAGAGTATACATACAAAAGAGATCTTGCTATTGATTTTGCTTATAAATATCTACCTCAAGAAATAGTTCAAATTGAGACTCCAATTGCTGGTATGTTTTTTATCATATCTTTTGACGCTTCAAAACACCCAGAATTTGCAACTAAATATAATAACGATCCAAGAGAGCTTGAAACAGCAATTTTTGATAAAACTATTGAAAATAAAGCTATTCTTGTTCCTGGCTCTTGGTTTGAAGTTACTGATGAAGATTCTATCGTCGGCAACAAAATTTTTTTTAGAGGAACTTATGCTGCAACAGATAAAGAAACTTTGGAGAAAGGTCTCGAGAGATTCGGTAAGGCAATTAGAGAATTATATTCAGTGTAATTTTATTTTTCTTCGTTTACTAAGATATAATATTCATGGAATTTAATGTTTTTGGTTTTGTTGATCTATTAATTTTGTAAACAAAGTATCTGAAAATCAGCAGTATCGTGCTTTTTTTTTTTTTTTCATTTTGAAACCAAATTATAAATAACTACATATGGAAAAAATAATTTGGCAAAAAGAAAAAAAAGAAAAAGCAACAAAGAAAGAAAAAAAAAAAAGATTTAGAAATGGGGTTTAAAACTCTCTTGACTTTAACTATCTACAAGTGTCAATTAAATATAATTATATCAGAGTGATATTATTACTGTGCAAAATCCCGCCGACAATAAAAAAACAAATTCTAAATAAGAAAAAATAACAAATCTTCAGTAAACAATACAAAATAGATAATGATATTGTACCAAGCAAAAAAAAAAAAAAAAAAAAAAAACAGAAAACAAATAATAACATAGCATGAAAAAACTCAAAGCTTACCTGGATTGATGACCCAATCCTTAGAAGTAGCCATAGTCAAGTTTTTTAATGCTCTTGGATCGTTATCACCTTGATTAATCAAATTGAGTTTTTCTCTAACTCTAGTCCAGGAGAACAAATCAGTTAAAAATTCATCACCTTGTTTCAAAATAATGCTTTTGATGACTTCACCCAAGCTTCCAAACATCATGAAAGCATGTCCAGAATCGCCAGCACCCACAAATAATGAGTTGTCTTCATAATAAGGACAATAAGAAATCAAGAAATCATTATCTTCACTATCAGAATACCAACACATTCTAGTCATGGTAATTTTCTTGACTTCTGGAATATTTTCTCTAACGAAGTTTTTGATCAATTTCAAGCCAAAGAGTGGGACGTTAGTTTCTTTGTCATCGGTGTAAGCGGTTTTAACTTTTGAGTTGATTCCATTCACAGGGTTGATCCATTTAGTACCTCTATATCCTATCTTAAGGTATCCATTGCTAGCAGGGAAACCATATAAACCACCCATGACTCCATCACGCATTTTGTAAGTCCAAGAAGGAAAATTTTTTTGGTTATATTTTTCAAGGGCTTTTGGGTCAGTAATTTTCATTATTGCAACAGTACCGCCAGTAGCTTCCAATTTCTCACCAGCTTCTGGAACAATTTGAGCTGTCCAAGAACCAGAAAGAACCACAACCAAAGGAGAAAAATGGAGTTTGCTGTCTTTTGTTTTTATACCAACACATTTTTTACCACCAGTGGTCTTATTATATTCAAGTAATAAATGATCTATTTGACCTGTTTCGCCACCAAAATGGGTAGTAAATCTTGAGCCACCAACTCTTTTACATAAAGATAGAACCCAACGACAGCATTTATCAGCAATCATGATACCACCGGTAGTATCTAAAACCCCATGTAAATGTGCTCCTCTTTTTTTAGCTTCAAATGGATCGACAGAAGCTACTGTTAATCCTTTTTTGATAGCACGCTCGGTAGCGTCTAAATCACTTATGCAAATGGCACTATCGTCAGCACCCATTGATTTTAATGTTTCAACTTCAAAGGGTGGTAGTTGCTTTTGATCAGTCAAATGAACATTACCAGAGTTGATGTAAATTGGTTCACCACCTTCGAAATTCTCATCTTTGATCATTTTGTTCCATTTAAGAAAAGTGTCTCTACTTGAAAGAGACATTTTTTGGTAATGTTCTTGTTTACCATATGAAGCACGAAAGATTTTATTCATGTCAGAAGATGCGCTATCACAACCTTCAAAATAACTATATTTTTGTGCAAAATAATCATTTTTGTCGAAAATATGTACATTTTCAAATCCAGATTCTAATAAAGAAAGGGCAGTAGAGAGACCGTAAACACCGGCACCAACAATAATAATTTTGTCAGATTTCTTTGGAATTGGCATGATTTGATTTATGATAAATGATATGGATACTATAAAATGTAAGTATCAAAGATAGAAGCTTTAACTCAGAAAAACTGTATAACAAAAAATAAAATGTTTTTTCCAAGAACTCTAATCGTCTCGAGAAGAATAGTTTCTTTTGTTTTTTCTATATATCATTTAATTAAAATCATAATCAGGCAATTCATTAGATAGTATTGATATTTGTCGAAATTATAACCTAAAGAAGGAATTAGGCAAGTATTTCTCCGTCAGTAAGATATCTTATTGTTGTTTAACCCTGCAGAATGTTATTTATCTTATCAGCGAATTTTTGCGGCTGACGACAACTTCCGATAATGCATGAGTTTCCAAAAACAGTAATTTTACATGGCGGAGATTATATTATTAAATTTATTTTTTTGGTTTGATAAGATTTTCTAAAAAATTATTATGCTAAAGGAAATGCTTTTCAGAGAAGTTCAAAATGCAAATAATGTAAAGAGAAGTTGGGAAATCAAGAAAAAAAAAAAAATTAAAAGAAAAATGAATAGATAATGTTGAAGAAGAAATGAAGTTGATATGGAAAAAAAGAAAAAAAAAAGTCTATAGCTGGGTTTATCTAATTTTAAATCCCCTTGTAAGGATTCTTTTTTCTTATTGTTGCACCATACTTGTAAAATAAAAATGGAATAGGAATCATTCCTAATGCAATAAATCCAACCAAACTACCACCCCAATGGACACCAAGATTAATAAATAATTGTTTTGAAAATAGTGGAAATGACGCAGCAAAAACAGATCTAAGAAACGTATTAGCAGCTATTGCTGAAGCAGCATATATGGTGTAAGTATCCACTAAATAATTCAAGCAGCCTTGGAAAATTGTCATGAATCCCAATCCAATCAACAGAATTCCGATACAAGGGAAAATCCAATGAATTGAGGGAGACGAACACCAAGAGAAAATGAATATCCCTACAGGCATTGTCCAACCAACAAACATTAATACTGGAAATCTTTCTTCAGGAATTGTTTTGCCACCATTTGCAGCTAAAACTCGTCCATATCTCTTTGCCCAGAGTATATTTATACTTAAACCAACAACAATTCCAACAAATAGTGACACATTTGGTAAAGTAGCAACTGTTCCTTTCCAGCCTCTTGTCATGGTAAATGCCTCTGGCATTGTGGTGATGATTAAATAGAAAACTCCATAAACATAACTAGCAAACAAAACAATAACAAACACAATTGGAGTCACTAACATGGCAAATGGTCTAACCAAATGAGCAGAGGCCACTCTCTTAAAATCCAATTTCTCCATATCTAGTTTGCTATGAATTTTCCAATTTTTTGTCTCAATTCTCAAAGATTTTGCTTCTCTTGTAAGGATTACAGGAACATAAGTTTCACTCAAACAGATTTGACATAAAAAGAACAAAAACACGTCCAAAAGTCCAGAAAAGTATTGAGGGATTCTCCATGCGCTAACTTTATCATCACTATACATCAATAATGAAGCTATGGTTGGACCATAACTTGGTCCCATACTGACAAATAACGCATAAACAGCAAGATATGCTCCTCTAACAGAAGGATTTGGGTATAAATCTGCCAAAACCCCACCAGCAGACACAATTGGAGCTCCTGCGAAAAAACCGGACAAGAAACGATAAATCATCAAACTTGGCACATTATAACATGTGCCTACAGCAAAAGCAAAAATTCCTGAGCATAGAAACGGAATCAAGACTCCAATTTTTCTTCCATAAACTTCGGATATTGGGGCAAAAATCATGGGTCCAATTGCAATCCCCAAAATATATAATGTTGAAGCGAGCAATGATATTTCTCTAGAAATTCCAAAATCCTCTTTTAAGAGCACAGGAAGCAATTCAGTAGACATAGCTGTAGAACTGAGTTGAGCAGCAAAAGTGGTTAAGCCGAAAAAAATTGTATGTAATAACTTCACTTTGAATGGCCAATTTGCCGGCTTTTTTGGACTAGCGTCGACAAAACTAATCAACCCAGTTTCATCTATAGAAAAGTTCTCTTGCACTTTATCTTCAAATTCTGTGCTGCCCTCATACTCTACTTCTTGTTCTTCCATGCTGTGGAATGATATATCATTCTCTTTAACTGGCAATTGCGGGCTCATTTTTAGTAGGTGCAAAGTTCAATTATAATTGGACCATAAGATATAACATAAAAAGTTCAAAGAAAATAAAAGCGCAATATTTTTTTTTTTTTTTTTTTTTTTTTTTGTTTATCTAAACAATTATTATAGATGATTATCAGATTTTGAATTAAAGAATCATTGGTATTTTGTAATCTTTCATACAACTCAATAGTCAAATAATTAGATATGCAAATGATGCAAAACTTTCCACACTGGGATTGCCATATTTGGAAATAGGAAATTTACGCTATCGGAAAATATCGAAAATGTAAAAAAAAAAAAAAAAAAAAAAAAATTGGAAAAAAAGAAATCCAGTTTTTTTTTGTTTTTTTATTTGAAGCTCAGACTGCATACTGATAAGAATTACTCTTCAAATCTGCCAAATGCATTGTACTTAGTCACATATTGACATTATCTATTGTTTTTTATCTTTCTTTTTTGATTATTTATCAATAATGTGTTATACAAATTTGATGATATCAACGTAAGGGATGTTAAGATATGCGTCACCCAAGTACTTAAATACCAGTCCTAATCCCTCTGAACTTGATTGATTGAGGAATCTATTTTTTTAATTTATTATTATTCAAACAAAAAATAAAATAGTTCAATTATCATCATTTTTAATCTCTTTTTCATAAACGAAAAAAATACAGAAATAATAAATAATCAAAAAGAAACACTTGATTCGAAGAATGTCAGACATCAAGAAAACAGAAGGTTTAGACACCACTGTTAGTGTTGCTCGTGGTGACTTTGACGATGTTGATGCTATTCTTTCCACTGTGGTTTCTCCAAGTGGTAAGCCAATTACAATTAGACAAAAAGATGTTGACGATGCTTTGAAATTTGCCGAAGAATCCAAAGGTTTAGAACTTGATTCAGTTTATGAGAAAAAACTTGTTAGAAAAATCGATTGGATGGTGCTTCCACTTATTGTTGGTCTTATGTCTTGTCAATTAATGGACAAAACTACCAATTCATATGCTTCCATTATGGGTTTGAAAGCTTCTTTGAAAATGACAAGTCAAGAATATTCTTGGGTTGGTTCCACTTTCTACTTTGGTTATATGGTATTTGAATATCCAGTCAGCATTTTGTTGCAAAAACTTCCTCTTTCTAAAACTTTGTCAACTGCCGTTATTATTTGGGGTATTATTCTTATGTGTCATGCTGCTTGTCATAATGCTGCTGGGTTCCTTGTTTGTCGTTTTTTCCTCGGTATCTTTGAAGGTTTTATGAATCCTGCTTATATGTTATTGACCAGTCAATGGTGGACTCAAAAAGAACAATTCATGAAAACTTGTATCTGGTTTGGTTTCCAAGGTTTCGGTACCCTTTTGGGTGCTGGTATCGCCTATGGTTTGGCTGTCAATAGAGGTATTTCTACTACTGAAGGTTTTGCTTCTTGGAGATTATTGTATATTATTACCGGTATTATCACTATCTTTTTTGGTGTTGTCTCTTTGATTCATATTCCAGACAATCCAACAAAAGCTTGGTTCTTGAATGATTTGGACAAGAAATACGTTGTTGAAAGAATTAGAGGTAATCAACAAGGTTTCGGTAACCATCAATTCAAAAAACATCAAATGATCGAAGGTCTCCTTGATATCACCACTTGGTTATTGTTTATTTACGGTTTCACTTATGGTGTTGCCAATGGTTCTTTCACCAACTTTGGTTCAATCTTGTTACATACTGATTTTGGATTTTCTTCAACTACTTCATTATTGATGAATATGCCAGGTGGTGCTCTTGATATTCTTTTCCCAATTTTCGTTGCTTTCATCAATACCAAATTCTTGAAAAACAGAAGATTGATTTCCTGTGTTATCGTCAATATTATTTGTATTATCGGTATGTGCTTGTTGACTTTCACCCATCACAAAGGCTCTAAGTTGACTGGTTACTACACTTTCTACTTGGCAACTGTTTGTATTTCTTGTGTTTGTTCTCTTGTTTCTTCTAATGTTGCTGGTTACACCAAAAAAGTCACTGTCTCTACCATTTTCCTTATTGGTTATTGTGTAGGTAACATTGTTGGTCCTCAAACTTATCTTGCCAAATACGCTCCAGCTTATACCCCAGCCAAAATTGCCTTGTTGGCTTGCTTTTCTGCCGGTACTGTTTGCTTAGCATCTTTGGAATTCATTTATCAAAAGAGAAATAGCGAACGTGATGCTCAACAAGCAACATTAGGTGACAAACAAGCAATTCCTGAAAATATTGAATTTTCCGATTTGACCGATAAAGAAAATCCAAATTTTAGATACTCTTTGTGATGATTGGAATTTAATTTAGTTTAATTTATTTTTTATTTTTTATTTTTCGTCTTTCTGATCGCTATTTTCTTTACTGTCTTTTTTTTTTTTTTTTTTTTTTTTTTTTTTTTTTTTTTTTTTTTTTTTTTTTTTTTTTTTTTTTTTTTTTTTTTT
>JASTUB010000237.1:0-25682 GCA_031124825.1 Saccharomycopsis vini
TGTCCTTGTTAGGTTTTCCCCTCTATTTAGTATATAGTTTAGTTCATAAATGTACGACTTTTTGTGATGGTAAAAAATAAAAAAGAAAGAAAAAAATATATTAAAAAAGATACTAATTTAGGTCACTTCATCAAATTGAAAAGTCTCGTTTCACAGTTGTTTTTTTTTTTTTTTTTTTTTTTTTGGAATCATAACGAATATTGAGAATAACTGTCTTTTACTGTCATCCAATAAAGTCAAAAACTATACAAAATTTATTGGCTTGGGGGGAAATACCATGGTTCAGATTAGGTCACAAAATTAATCACATTATCCCATTCTATATTTTAGCGACAGTCTCAATACCATCAAAAATGGTAGCATTATAATTTTAAGAATTGAACAAATAGAGTGTTTCAGTTAGTGACGCTCGTAAAAGTTTTAACACACCAGGAACTTCTTGTGCATTCAAAGTTACAGAATAGTTCAAGGCGTTTCCCCTTCAATATTTTTGGAGCTCATGTTATTAGATATGTAATTTATAAAAAATTTGAGAAAATTATTTAGATCTGTAGCAGCAGCCCTTAGTTGTTTAATAAGGAATAAAAAGAAAATGAGCAGAAAAGAATGGGAAAAAAAAAAAGTTGAAAACAAATACAAAAGAAATATTAAAAGATGATTATGTAAAATAACTCTAAATAATTTGATTAAGAAAATACAACTAATTGGTTATTCAAATGTTTACTGATATCTTTTCGGGCTAGTCAAGGTGATATTCTTTGTATAGAGTACCATTGACGAATGATTGCTCGCTGTGATTCAGAGTCTTAATCTTTGAAAATAAAAATGAAGATGCCTTCTTCTTCTTTAGAGATTATTGTTAAGTTTTGTTAGTTGCCATTAGCAAGGAAAGTAATTTGCGAATATCATCGAAAATTTTAGATGATTTTGAATTAGTAACTGGGTCAACAGCTTCATTAATCCTGAATTTATCATCTTAAATACGACCAGTGAAACTTTGAGTTTAATCAACTTCGAACCTAAAAAGGGTATCTACAATTGACATAATTTATGAGCAAATAAATAAATAAAAAATAAATAAAAAATATTACGATATGTGAAATAGAACATAGCGTGATAATGTATAAATTAAGAGTAAATTTCTATTTTTTTTGATTCTTAATACCATTAATGTGTTATGTAGCTCAGTAATTAAACTATACAGAAAAAAAGGCAATTAAAAGCAAAAATTAAAAAATAATAATTGGAACTAAAAAATAACAAGTAATAAAATTAGAAATGAATCTCAATAAACAAAAGGAAAAAAAAACAAAAACGCTAGCGACGAAAAATGAAATAAAATAAAATAGATTATGATGAATTAGTTTTCACCAAAATTCTATAGCCCATTCAAAGGATTTCCTAGAATCTTAATAGTTTTCATTCTGCCAGTTGAAGGTTTTTTTAGAGTAGTAATTTTCCCATTAATTTGCGAAAATTGGATTCATAAAATTTTATAATGCTTAGATAATAAATCCTAGCATTTATACTTTAGTAGTTTGAAGGTCTTTCAGCTACCGCTGGGGATGTTCTCTTGTTAAGTTTGGATAAGGAGTTTGAGATTAGTTTATCATCTTTTTGAGTTTAATGTGCTGTAAGTTGTGGATTGTGTAGTCTTATCCAAAAATCCTTCAACACTTAATTGAACATTTTATTACACCATATTACTTCTTTTTCTATAAGTTTATATCTAGAACTCATAAATTCGGTACAATTTCAGGTGAAATCTTCAAATTATTGAAATTGCTCAAGATTTTCTTGATAACTTGTCGTATAAATTATGACCAGCATTAAAGAAAGATTGTAACGTTTACAGTTATTGTAAAGGTAAAATCTCATTAAAAGATTATTTTATACTATTCCTCTTGGATGTTGAGTTCGGAGGGAGAGAAAACGTGAAGGTAAAATAAGTAAACAGTTGTCATGTAGAAAGCAATTAAATTGTAAAAAATTAATGAAGATAACCAAACATGAGGCTCCCAAAGAGATTAAATCCCATGGTGCTAAGCTGTGAATTGTTTACGTATTTTATCTATAATCCTCTATTTTTTAATATAAATAAGGAATTTGAATATAAATGAATTTTACACCTGAGGATAAAAACGCAAAAAAATAGGAGTTACATGATATCTCGTGCAATTTAATGAAATAAAAACAGTTGAAATTTAGATTTATTTTGTATCAACCTGTAAATTTTACAAGAAAAATTGGAAAACAGGGCCGAGCAGGGAATTGAACCCTGGACCTCTCGCATGCTTGTTTCTCAGTAAGAAACCCAAAGCGAGAATCATACCACTAGACCACGCGGCCTTGTTCTGAAAATTTTAGTCAAGAGAACTATCCATCCTCGCCCAAACCAAGCCTGTGATTTTGATGTGAACCCACCCCGTTATAGCAAATTATATAACATATGTATAGATTTTAATATAAATCTAGTTTTACGTGTCGAAAAAAAAAAAATTGATGGGGACTCCTATGAGACAGAACTGTTGTCCTTGTTTAGGTACCCCCCCTTATTGAGTGTATAATTTCTTCCTTTAATGTACGGCTTTTTGTGATGGTAAAAAAAAAAAAAAAAAAAAAAAAAAATTGGTATACCATCAGGTTAATTGAATTCAATAATACTTTGTAAAGAGAGTTCCTTTTGATTGTTTTTGACTTCTCTAATAAACATTATGATTGATGATATAGATTTATGATTATGGAAAATAGTTCTTTCTTTCCTTTGCAATTAGATAATCTAAGCTTGGATGATCAATTGTGGAAATTTCGATCCTTAATGGAAAACAAAATAATGTTTTTCTTCTATTTGGGCTTGGAATAATATACATGTATATACACTTGTTGTTCACTTATCAAGCTCACTAAACTTAATTGTTCTCTATATATAAGTTATCATTCAGTAAGTTGTTTTCTTCTAAGTTTTTAATCATCCATTTATAAAAAATACAAGCACATTCATCAACCCAACGGACGCACATCAGCCAATAGCTTGGCTAAGTTAATATTGGTTCAGTCAATGTAAACAGTATTTAGATTGATGATAATTATAATAATGACAGTGACTTCAAGATAATTTTAATTTTTTTTTATGAGTTGAAAATGTCTGCTTTAAATATACACAGGTGTGCAGCGCGAAGTGAGTCCCTACAAATGTAGTATTGTTGGTCAATAAACTTCATGCATGTTACGCTGTGAAGATATTATGGTTATGAAATAATAATAATAAAAATAATTTTACAAGAATAGAGATGGCAGTAAAAAATAAAATTGAAAAACTAATGAAATGAAATAGTAAGATAAATTTAATAAAAATGCAACAAAAACTAAAAAAAGTATAATTGAGAATAATAAGATATTCATGTTTTAATAGGCTAATTACTACACAATAATTTCACTATAGCATATATACAATAACGTGAATAGCATACACAATGTAATTTGAAATATGATTTCTTTCGTTTTGTAAAAACTTTTCGTAGAAGTCGTTTTCACCACTTTCTATGAAATTTTGAATAGTATGCATGCATGCTGAAACCACTTCTTTTTAATATCACTGTCAAAACTTGGGCAAAGAAAAAACGATACCACAGGAAAAAAAATGAAAAAAATTTGCGCCCCAAAGCAATGCACGTGGTTAAAAGCTTGCCCCAGACAAAATTACCTCGGGGTAACTGCGCTTGATCCAAATAGTGGAAGAAGGATCGTAAGGACAGAAAATTTTTTTTTTTTTCATAATTTCCAATAATACAAAACTCTTCCAATTTCATCTTTATTTTTTAATTATTATATTATACTAATTACCCAAAACACAACATCAAAAATGGTTGCTATTATCTCCAAAAAAAGAAAGCTTGTTGCTGACGGTGTTTTCTACGCCGAATTGAATGAATTCTTCACCAGAGAATTAGCCGAAGAAGGTTACGCTGGTGTTGAAGTCAGAGTTACTCCAACCAAAACCGAACTTATCATCAGAGCTACCCACACTCACGCTGTTTTGGGTGAAAATGGTAGAAGAATCCATGAATTGACTTCTTTGATCCAAAAAAGATTTAAATTCGCTGATGACACTATTGTCTTGTACGTTGAAAGAGTCCAAGAAAGAGGTTTGTCTGCTGTTGCCCAAGCCGAATCTTTGAAATACAAATTGTTGAACGGTTTGACTCTTAGAAGAGCTGCTTACGGTGTTGTTCGTTTCGTTATGGACGCCGGTGCTAAAGGTGTTGAAGTTGTTATTTCTGGTAAATTGAGAGCTGCTAGAGCTAAATCCATGAAATTTCAAGATGGTTTCATGATCCACTCCGGTCAACCAGTCAGAGACTTCATTGATGTTGCCATCAGACACGTTTTGTTGAGACAAGGTGTTTTGGGTATTAAAGTTAAAATTATGAGAGACCCAGCTACCAACAGAAGAGGTCCAAGATCATTGCCAGATTACGTCAAAATCCTTGATCCAAAAGAAGATGAAGTTGTCGCTGAACCAACTGTCATTGCTTACAAGCAAGCTGCTGCTGAAAAAGAAGAAGAAACCGCTGCTGCTCCAGAAGCTGTTGAAGCTTAAATTTACTTTTAATTATTTATCTGTGTTAAATTTAATGATAACTGGGCTTGTATGTTAATGACAATTGTAAGTACTAGTAAAAGAAGTGATTAAAATTCTCTTCACTTTGTCATGTCGCGTTGAAAGTTTGTATTATGGGATACGGTCTCTCTTGATCCGGAAAGCTGTTATAAAAGCTATTGTGGTTAGTTGCCATATTAATAGAAGCACTGAAGTTTGCGTGTTGATGCTAGTTTGTCTATTCTTTAATTTTTTCGATTTTTGAATCAGTGGTTTTTGGTGATCAAATAGAACGCACTCGAACAATTCTACGTAACAATATATTGGTTGTATGGTCGATATCTCTTTTGTTATAGTTACTGCGACAGAAGCCTTTACCACACAAGGTAGAGACTAAACGTGATAATCAAGAACTTATTAAGTTTTACAATAATATTTTTGATGTACCATAATATAATAGACTATCAACTTTTGTACTATATGTTCTTCCTAGTTGACATTATTCTTCCATATTATTTGGTACGATGCAGCTTTTTTATAAACAAGAGGCGCCATCTGTAAGGTCAAGTAGGTTTTTATCAGTCTGCATTTTGCAGTGCGCCACCTAATTTTTTCTTTCTCTTTTTTTTTCTTCTTTTTTTTTTTTTTTTTTTACTACAGATGATGACTCGAGAGAAAAACAGATTTTTTTTTTTTTTTTTTTTTTTTTTTCTTTAAATCATCTTAAATCGAACATTTGCTTATCGCTGTCAACTTTAATAGTACTAATTTCTTTTCATTCAATTGAATTAAATAACAAAATTTATACCATATAATCAATAAAACAAAATGGGTTTATATGCCAAGTTAGTTCCGGTGGGGATCGTCATGGCTCTCTGTTGTATGTAACTACATCGTGTTCTTCCTCATATTTCATTCTTTCTAATATTTAATATTGAACTGATAATAAGATATGAAAAGAAGAAACAATATGAATAACTGAAATGCTACATGAATTATATATGAAAGGAACTAGGTATTGACTCATAGATCATATTTCAGTTTTTTTTTTTTTCTATTTTGTTATTTCTCGTCACAAGACTCTTATGTCATATTGAAAGAACTATTGTTAACTAATCAAACTTTTAGCAACATCATTTTTTCTCGGATTAACGTTCTCACAAGTTCCATATACACATAAAACTTTATTTAGTATTGCTGAAGACGCTGACTATGAAGCTTCTTTAGCCCATTATAAGCGTTGGAGAAATCTTCCATTACCTCTCTTTTTATGTGTTGCATTTGTTGCTTTAGTGGGGGTTGTAGGACATTTAATTTTAATTTACAAACCAAGAAACTCTCTCAAATACTACGACTACACTTCTTTTGGTGCTTTTTTCTTTACAATCTGTGTTTTTATTACAAATGTTAAAACTGGATTGGATGCTTGTATTTATGGCAGTTGGGGTGATGTTGATATGCATACCGGTATCAACGTTATCGGTGCAAGTTTTATTATTATTGTGCTTTTGTTGACTGGTGTATTCACAATGCAAGCAGGCAGATATTACCAAACTTTTGAAGATGAAAGAGCAGACGCCGAAATTGCAAAATTTATGGCAAAGCAAAAGGAAGAAGAACTGAAACAAGCAGAAAAACAAAAAGAAGAAGATGAAAAAAAGGCTAAAAAAGACGCTAGAAACGCAAAAAAATATGGGCACAAATCCACAAATGAAGAAAGTGAAAGTGCTGAAACAACAGGGGCTGCAACTAATGAAACTGAATTAAAACAAAGAAGTAGCTAATGAATCATTTAAATTCTAGCTGTTACCAGAATTACGTACTATTACTTTCAATATATATTTTTCATATTAATTGTATCTATAAATTTATTTATTTGCTTTTTATAATCTTAATTACTTTGGTTGAAGAACAAGATATTAAACAATAGTAAAATTTATTAAATAGAGATTTAGATCGTAGGATCAGAACAAGTGCACATAGCACTGACACGACCATCGCAGCATAACCACAAACAAGCCAATAGCATCAACAAAAAATAATCTGATTTTTTTTCTCTAAAAAAATACAAGATGAGATCGCTACAGAAGGGAACGTACAGATAATAAATTGAAGATAGTGGAGAAAGTGAATAAAGATCAAATATAAGAATTTACCTTTATCATAATGACTGCTGCTACTGGCGATGCTCCAATTTATTTCAAACAACCTATTCGTGTATGTGGCCCCCCAATTTGGATGTTTTGGTGTTCAATTATTTAACATAGAAATGAATAAATGAAAAAAAAAAAAAAGAAGCATGGAGAATAGTATATTAGATTACGCCAATATGTTATTATTTTTCCAATTATACAACTATTAGAAAAAAAACTATAATGAGAGGAAAAAATAAGAATAGATTACTAACACATGTTAATTATAGTGGTTGCGTTTTTATGCTCACAATAGACCACATTTATTCTACAGTGTAGCGTTAGGTCTTATGGGTCCAGTGTTTTTATTCGGTATAAGTCCAATTAGAAGAAAATTCTTATATGCTGATCATGCTGCTATACCACAAAGTTACCCAGTTCCAAAAGGCCCAAGAAATAAAGACTTGAAAGGCTTTGAAGATGAAGAATAAATGTGATGATTCAATTCCAAGAGCGGGAAATCAACTTTTAATGAGGATAGACGTAAGAAAAGATTTTTTTTTCTTTCTTTTCTATATTTATGATATAGTCACTTATTCATTCAGAAGTTGCATTTTTATCTCTTATTATTCATTAGCTTTATTGATTTGACCACTTATCTTTTCATATTTAGCAAAAAATTTAAAAAAAAGAAAAAAAAAGAAAAAAAAAAAAGAAAATTTAGGAGGATCTATTAAAGAAAGATAATTGTGGAGTGAAAGAAGACATTCATTTCTTTAAAGGTTGTGAAATCAAAGAGGAAGTATCATTGTGAAATATGATCATTGAACATGTGCTTCTCATAAAATAGCACTTTATGTTATATACTTGATCAGCATAAAGTATGAATGTTTATTTCTTTTCCTTTTATGTTGTCATGATTTCTCAATGGCATATTGAACATTTTCCATGTTTATTATTAATATTATTTTAACTTTATTTTTATAATTCATTCGTTTTTGTCACATATATTCAATATTTATTTGGTTTTTCATGTACTGTTTCATTATAAATCTAACAAAAAAAATTTAAATTTAAACTGTGTAGGAAGTTAAATTACCAAATGTTGCTAGTTTTCTAAATACAGTTGTAACATGGGTGACTTTATCAATTTTATAATATCAGTATATTGGATTCTATTGCAGGATGTGCACGTGAAAATCACGGCTCTTTAATTTCATTCATTTTTTTTTTTTTTTTTTTTTTTTTTTGGCCACAAAATTTTTCACAAATCACAAAGGGAAAAAAAAAAAGTTGATATATTAACGGGGCCATTTGATACTATAGTGTAAACAAATATATATCAAACATTAACCCAAAAATGAGTTCAATATTGACTTCTGGCCTTTTAAGAGTGGCTACCAGAGGTGCCAATATTCAAGCGGGTATCAAAACACCCTTTGTGAAACAATCGGTGTATAGTTTTCACACATCTTTCTTGGTCAATAACAACAAAACAAAATCCACATCAGTATTTGGAGGCATGACTGAAAATGAAACTGTATCGTCGAGCACATTAGACAATTTAGCTGAAAGAGCAAATCAAATGACTGAAGAACAAATGAACACTACTGAAGAAATTGATGAAGTAGCCAATGAAGATGAAGCCACAAAATTGGCAAAATTCAAGAGTGGGGTGAATCCTGAAAAAGATGAAACTTTACAAAACTATTTAAAAGAACAATATCCTCCACTTATTGCCACTGATCATTTATTGTCTTCTGTTAAAAAATCTGTTTATTTAGCCAATGTTGCCAAAAATGGTTTTTTTAAAAATGGAGAAATCACAAAGTTGGACAATGGAAAATCTTATAAATTGAAATTAACCAAAGACGAAATCGATGTTTTAGAACCAAGTATCTATCTTAAATCTTATAGATTGAAATCTTCCACAAAAAAAGCAACTTTACTTACAAGATTACTTAATCAACTACCATTGAAACAAGCAATTAATCAATGTCATTTTAGTCAAAAGAAGCTTTCCCAAAATGTTGGAGAACTTTTAGAAGAAGGAATCAAAAAAGCCGAACAAATTAAATTGAACCCTAATGAACTTTATATTTCTCAAATCTGGAGTGGTAGCGATGGTGGCTTCATAAAGAGACCAGAATGGAAAGGTAGAGGTAGAATAGGGCTTATAAAACATAGATATGCTCATATTAGAATTATTTTGAAATCTGAACAAACTCAAAAAAGATTAGCTTACGAAAAACAACAAAAGAAAGACAAAAAGAAAGCTTGGGAACAATTACCTAGTGAACCTATCAGAGGAGCTACCTCACCAAGTTATAAATGGTGAGCAATCAATGAACCCACCCATACTCTCCATTAATCAAACCACTATTTAATTTTGTAAATAAATAGAGTTATATCTACTAATTAAGAAGATGACAAACTTCCATGCTGTATAATGATTAGTATTTTTAAATTGTAGTGCATTTATTTAGATAATTCCATGTGATAATTACTCAATAATGCATTTTTGTTTTTTTATTTTTTCTTCCTTATGAGTGAGATGAGCATTTTTTCCCGCTGCTATTTTCTTTTTTTTTTTTTTCTTTTTAACTTCACTTTTACTTCCTTTTCTCCTATTATTTAAAAGATTGTCGAAAATAAAAGCAAAGAAACCAAAAGTAAAGAAAGAGTATTCAATTTAACAGATTATTAAAAGAAATATATATATATATATATATAGGCAAACGGCATAATCAGAGAGAAAAAAAGTTGCGGTTTGATTATATCCCCATTTTTTTTTTTTTTTTTTTTTTTTTAATTTTTTTTGGCCTGCTTGTCTTATCTCTCACCAAAACAAAAAAAAAATAATAATAGCACATATATAAATTCTGTTCCTCTTTCTATCTGATTTACAATTTTTGGATTGAATTTTAAAATTTCTTGAAAGTTTAAAAGAAATTTGCAGATATATATAAGGGAGGAAGAAAGAGAAACAACGACAAATAAAAGAGGAGCAAGAAAAGAGAATCACATTAGTTATTGACTTTCATATTATTATACCTAAAAACAATATTATTTACTCAAGAGAAGATTATTCAATGCCTATAGGTTATTGATTGACAAAATGGGCTTGAGAACTACAGATACTATTGATGATCTTAATAACAGGTTTCCAGTTTATTGTTGTAATAATTGTCAATCACATTTGATTAGTTCCGCTTGGATCCAGAAAGGGGTATGTTGGGGTTTTTTTTAAATCAGCGCATCTCATCTCTTGAGGCCTCAAGAGATGAGAAACGCATAATTAATTTTTAATGTTTATGTTTGATTTTGATTTTATTTTGCTTTTTTATCTGTTATTCTATATACTAACACTAAACTCTTAGACATTCCGTGGTGAGCATGGTAAAGCTTTTTTTGTGGATAGACTAATAAATTATGTTATTTCTAAGGATTTTGAGGTTCGGGAATTAATGACGGGATCTTTCAAAGTCAAAGATGTCAAGTGCAAACAATGTATGACAAAAATAGGCTGGAAATATCTAAAGGCCTCTGAATTAAGTGAAAGATATAAAGAGAATAAATTTGTCGTTGAAGCCGAGTTAATGAGTCCGTCAGCTCCTTGTGATACCCTTTTTAGTTATTTATCCGCTAGAGCCCTTGGTAGCATCCCAGGAACAAAAAAATCTAAATATCGTAAATTTGATGCCGAAAAGGTTAAGCGTTTTCTATCCAAATTGAACAAACATATTATATATGTTAATGATGAAATTGATTATTGTTTAATTTTTGAAAAATTGCTCAATGATAAAAGTTATAAAGATTGTGAATATTTGACAATCGTTACTAATGAAAAAATAATCTTCAAAGATAAAACTCATTATTTTGAAATGAAAAAGGATATCTTATATGATACAGGCTTCTCAAAGACATTCAGATATTTTCTTGCTGATGAATATTGTGAAGCCGAGGAAGATTCAAATTGCTTTATAGCTTTTAGAGACAACCGTGGTTATATGATTTACGATGAGTTGATGAATGAGGAAGAAGAAGAACAAGAAGAAGATGATGATGATGATAATCAAGATCAAAACATGGAGGAAAGCGAAGAAGACCTTTCTGTTTATGAAGATGATAAAGATCATGATGAGGATGAAGAACAGGCAGAAAATGACTTTGATAATGAAGAAGACGAGGAAGAGGAAGATGACAGTGATAATAGTGAGGACACCAGTACTAATTCTTCTTACCAAAATCGCATAAGCAATGACCATGATGAGGAAATGCTCCTTTTACTTGATGATGGTCCATCTTCGGACAATGTCGATGGCAGGGGGGAAATAAATGAAGACAATTCTCAAGAAATATACAGAGATACTTCATCATCACATTTTCGTATTCCTACATTTGGTTCCAGGGCTAGAAATTCAGAATTATATCTGAATGACCATTATGCTAGAAATAGTGGGACTGATTACTCCCGATTTTCTTCAGTTTCATCATATACAGGGGGTTATACACCAAGATTGGGCAATTTCCAGAGAAGTAGTAATGCTGCTATTCCTTATTATTTAGCAAACTATAATAGAGCGGGAAATAATAGTTTGCCTGAAAATTATAACTCTGCTATTGGTGAACGTTTGAGTGTTTCTTTCAGAGCCACTCAAGAGATGCCCAGAAATCAAAGCATTCTAACTAGAAACTTCCGTAATTTACAAAGAGGAGTTTCTTCTTTATCAGATAGTCGTCAGCGCGCAGTCAGGTTCGCTACTGAACCATCCCCTGGTACCAATGATGATCCAAATAACTCCGATGTTCATAATGCTGGTTCTCCATTTTAACTTGTTCTCCATTCTAACCGATTCTTCATTCTAACCGGTTCTTCATTCTACTTGGCTCTCCATTTCAACTTCTTAGAAACTTTTTTTATGCTTTTTTCCTATTTTTTCCTTTTTTTTTCTTCTTTTTCTATCGCATGACATCTATTGTTTCTTGTGATGCGATTTCTTGTTATTTTTTAAGGCATTTTTTTTTCTTTACTTTTTATTTAATTTTTGAGCTTTACATGCATTATATTTTAGGGGATCTTTTGGCTGGGTACAATAGTGGTTGGATATTACAATTTTTTTCTTTTTTTTTTTCTCATTTTCTTCTCACTTTTTTTTTTTTTTTTTATGTTGTTTTTTGCTGATCTTTCATTACACCTTTATGATCTTTTAGTGGGTAGACCCTTATTATGGTTAAATTCTAATTTCTTTTTTTTTCTCTTTTTTTCTATTGTTCTCTCTTTTTTTTTCTTGAAGATTTAATGGTACTCTTTTCTGTTTTTTGTTAGTTTATAAATATATATACATATTTATAGTTCTCAGTTCTTCATTATCATCAATATATAGCCCAGAACAAAAGATATTTTTTTTTCTCCATATTCAACTTGAATACCTAAAAATTTACTTTATCTTAATTTTTCCTAATCTACACTTCAACAACCAACCAATTTTATCTGATTCTTTTAAAACTTGAAAATTTAGTAAAAAAACATAAATACACAAAAACACAAAAAAATTAATGAAGATATAATCTTAACGAATTTATCATAATCGACTATTAACAGGGTCAAAATAAACACAGAGAGATGAATTATGGAGAGGGAAAAAGAAGAAAAGAAATCTGAGCTCACAAATAATTAGCTTTTTGTCTTAAACAAAAAAACATTTGAGAAAGAGTACAGATATTATGAGAAAAATCTAGATTTAGGATGATTTTTTTTTTTTTTTTTTTTTTTTTTAGTTGATTCATATTTTAGCATTAGCTCCACCACAACAACCACCATTATTATCCATTAAAACTTTTTTAGCCTTTTTAATACTATCATTATCACCTAATTCTGTATGTTTATGAATATTTAATAAAAATTTATCTTTCTTTTCTGCTTGGCTATTATTTTTTGATCCAGATTCTTCTTTGATTTTTTTACCTTGAACAACATTTCTCATCAAAAAAGTAGAAATATCATCCATTTCTTGAAGTCTTTGTTCAAGGGATTTTGCTTGATCTGGGTTTCTAAATCCAGCTCTTATCTTGGAACGAGATGCATCAAGGACAGTAGAATCGCCTAAAAACAAAAAATTAGTTTTTCAGTACTCCAAATATTCGATGTGATTCAATACAAAGCTTCAAATTTTTCGATTTCTTATTTAGCTTTTTTTTTCTTTTTTTTTTTTTTAACTAGAACGTCTCATACAAAGAAAAAGCCCTTTTGATTTAAAATGGGACTAGATGGATAGATAGTTAAAAAACATACCATTAAAAGCAATTCTAGTAGCTCTAAAAGCTTTTAAATAAGAAGATAAAACTTGTTTCGTCTGAGCAGACATCTTTTTCTCTTTATTTATTGTTTGATTCGTTTGATTATTAATGGGTTATTGAGTATTGATTGGAAATGATGTTGTACATATTTTTTTTTTTTTTTGGCTTTTTTTTTTTTTAGCCGAAAAAAATATATGCAAGGGTGCATTTAGCATTTGTGGAGTTTGTGTTTTTAACATGAGCGAGCATATGTTCCCAATTACTTACTACCCAATTAAGCCTATATCAAAAAAGTTGTTTGTGTATTGAAACCTAATTCAACTGTTGATTGAAAATAGAAATTTAGAAGATAAAATGTGTGAAGGAATCAAAAAAAAAACAAAAAAACAAAAAAAAAAAAAAACCAAAGTTCTAACCTTAAGAAAACGCAAAAAAAAACAACAAAAAATTACATAATTTAGAAATACACCAGAAAAAAAAAGGAATATAAAAAACATGGAAAGCTATAAAAGAATTGAAAGAGTTTTTAGAAAAATACAATTAAACAGAAACTAAAGAAAGAAAGAAGATAAAAAAAAATAAGGCACCGTGGCACTATTAAAGCATAGCACCAACAAATCTAACAACTCTTCTACTACCTTCACCTGTAACAACAATTCTATTTTCTTGTTGCAAAATGCTCAAAGCATCTGTTAATTCGAGATTTTCAACTCTAATTGAAGATTGTTCGTTGATCTTTCTGACTAAATCATTATAAGAAATTTGGTTATTTTGATTCAGTTGAATAATGTTGACCATTTCATTCATCAAATCTTCTTTCATAAGTCTTTGAGCTGCAGACTGACCAGTTTGGACTAAGTCCATATCAATCTTACCTGTAACTGGATCTGTAGCATAATCTTTAATGGCAGATTTGATTAATCTAACAGCTTCCAAAACATCTTCCAATTCAACTTCTTTACTTAATCTCATTCTTGCATGCGCTTCAGACAAACGGATCATAGACTCCAACTGTCTAGTTGTGGCAGTAATACGACGTTCAGAACTTCTAATATCTTCACCCATTTTTCTCATTCCAACATAGGCTTTTATTAATTCATTTTTGGCATCATCAGTAATTGTGGGTTTAATATGTTGTTTCGCATATTGTATGTACAAGGTCAAAAATTCAACCGGTATGATTTCTTTTCTTGAAGCATGTTCAGGTTCATCTTCCAAGTACATGCTAGCGATATGTGAAGCAAGTAATCTATCAGTAGTTGCATCAACTTTATCCAACACTAAATAAACCAAATCAAATCTGGAAAGTAAAGGTGGCGGTAAATCAATATTGGAAGTAACAGGTAAATCTGGATTGTATCTTGATCCAATAGGATTTGCAGATGCTAAAATAGAAGTTCTAGCATTTAAAGTAGTGATAATACCAGCTTTAGCAACAGAAATAGTTTGTTGTTCCATAACTTCATGTAAAACAGATCTAGTTGAATCGCTCATTTTATCGAATTCATCGATACAACAAATACCACCATCAGATAATACCAAAGCCCCTGATTCTAAAACCAATTGTTTAGTATCAACATCTCTGGCAACATAAGCAGTTAAACCGACTGCAGAAGAACCTTTACCAGAAGTATATATCCCTCTTGGTGCTATTTTATGAACATATTGTAAGATTTGAGATTTAGAAGTGGATGGGTCACCACAAAGTAAAATATTAATATCTCCTCTATATCTACCACCTTTATGAAACTGCTTGTTAGTACCACCAAACAATTGCAATAAGATCCCTTTTTTAATATCATCTAATTCATAAACACTAGGGGCAATGGACCTTGCCAATAGTTCATAAACGTCAGATCTTGCAGCTATTGATTTAATTTTATCAATCTCTTGTTCCGTAATCTTACGGACCTCTTCAACATTTTGCTGAATATTTTCATTAACATCTTGTTCCATAGTATTACCATTATCACCACCATGTTCAGCCTCTGATCCAATTGCTGCATCAACATCATTATTATCCAAAATAGACACATCAACTGCCAATCTTTTCTTGTCAATTTTTTTAACATGAACCACATCAACATAAGTCTTGAAAAGACTTTTCATTGCTCTTTGTCTAGAATTCATTCTAACGGGAATTGATCTGAAAATACCACAAACTTCAATTCTATCACCAGCACGACAAGAGTCTACCAATTCGTCGTAAACACAAAGAGAGACAGAATGTGGGGTTTGTCCATCTGGAACCAAGTCAGGTGTTTCCTGAAGTTTAATCACTTGTTTATCTGAAAATGAAGATCTATTATGAACAATTGCAACTGAATTGATCATTTGACATCTAGGACATCTAGTTGGTTCTTGGATCACCCCTCTATCAATTTCCACAGACATTGTATGATCACAAATATTACATTTGAAGAATGCAACTTTCATATCTGGAATAATTGAAGTTGTTCTTAATACTAAACCTTTAATAGTCACTAATTTATCAATATCATTAGGGTTTAATTCTCTCATTCCCCTCTGGGTTTCAATGTTAAAAGGTCTAATCTTATAAATATTAGTTTCAATATCTTCGACGTTGAAGTTTTGATTATTTTCAGTGGCCAAAGCAATCATACAATCTTTAATTGTTTGATCCATAATTGGAATCACTTCTTGAGGGTAATTTTGCAATTGATAATATAATTTTTTAGTAGGATTATAACTCAAAAGGTTTCTGGCATCAAGATTCAAATTTGTTGAGCCAATATTTCTCATCTCATTTAACAAGTTAATATAATACAATTCGTTATCTTCTTCATTGACATCATCGGATTCATTGTCATAAATCTTTCTGTATTTGTGTTTGAACAACATTATAAAGTTTCTAAAATTGTTAGAGCATTCTTGAATACTGACATTGGTACCCCAAATAACTCTAACAGGTTCGTCATTTCCAGTTTCAGTTAAATCAGAGTGTAAGCCATTTGATGAAAGGGTATTTCCTGAACGAATCGAGCTTGGAATTGCACTAGGACTAGGACTAGGACTATCTGCAAAATACCTTCTTCTACCAGGCAAGCCAGAATCTATAGAATTTAAGTCACCTCTTTGATGGTTATTACGACGAAATCTTTCTCTAGCAGCGTCTGACGTCAAATCAGATCTAACATCACTTTGAGATCCTATTCCTCCTCTAATATCAGAGTTATAAACTGAGGAAGAGTAATGAAGTGGTGAAGAGCCACCACGACTACTTGAACGGTGACTATGAATGTTTAATTCACCATCGTTGATATCTGATGGAGGGTTAGATGATGATGGGAAGAATAATGGTGACGAGCCACCATTAGTGGTGGTATTGTTTTGCGACTGTGATTGTGACGGTGTGTTTCTGCTATTATTACTTGACATGTTAGGCCAATGTTATTTATATTTCAAATAGCGCTATTAGCTGAATAGTATTTGGTTCGATCAATTTTTTTTTTCTCTTTTTTTATTCAACAAACTCCTTTTGCTAGCGAATTGATCAACAAATTAATATATTAATTATCTTTTTATTGGTTTCGAAAAAAAAAACAATACATGGGTTTTTTTCGTTCAACGAAAAAATCACTTTTTTTTCTTGTGTCCCAAAACGGTAAACTTTTTTTGAAATTTTTATTTTTTTTAAAAAAAACTAAAAACAAAACAAAAAAAAAAAAAAAATGTGCAAAAAGACGCGTCTTTATGTGATGGATGCCTACTAATTTTTTTTACATCACATCTTCAAGAACAGTTTTAGAATACAAATTGATGAGAGGCAAATAAAAAAAAAAAAAAAAAAAAAAAAAAGGAATTGAAGGCGACGAATATCTATTAGTAGTTTTAGAAAAAGAGTCATATTAATTAAATCTAGCGAACAAGTAAAATACAAAAAGAATCAAATAGCATAGGAAGCAAAATCTCGTAGCGTCGTCAAAATATAGAAAAAAAATTATAAAAACACACACACACAATCAAGTGCTATCAATTTTTAGCAATATGTAAATTAAAAATCAGAATCATCATCATCCCCACTGATGATATCTTTAGAATCATCCTCACTACCTTCGTCGCCAGAGGAAGAAATATCCGCATAATTAATTTTTTCAGTAATTCTACTGCTTCTTCTGGTTGGTTTGAGATCAGACTTTTTTCTTTTGGAGTTCATTTTGCTTGAAAGTCTCCCTGTTGACTTACTTTTTCTTTTTTTTAAAGTATTGTGATTAATATTATTTTTAAGAGAACCAGCCTTTTCATTATAATTGGTATCATCGTTGTTATTGTTGCTATTGATGTGCCTCTTTTTTGTTTTCTCATTAGAAGTTAAGTTATGGTTGTAGGTTCCTCGGTTACTCAATCCAATCTCACGTTTGATTAAGTTTTCCAATTTCTTTAACAAGTTTTCGGGAATAAATGTGGTAGAGCTAACTGTTTCTGACTCCTGGCCAGATTTCATTGGCCCAAATAAATCCTTTGGTAACTGAAGTTTGGCTGGGAAAGTTTGCATCACCCAATTTTTCTTCATCCCCATCAATTTGATTGAAATAAGTGATAGATCAGCAATTCTATATATATTATCAACATATTGTGGCTTCTCATCCATATCATAGTCTTTTGAAGAAATTAGCACATCCCGATATTGTTTCACTCTGTTTGATAGATAAAATAACAAAGAAATGTTATCTTTAGTGATAATATTCTCAAGATAAAATAAAATATACTTCACAGCAAAAACATATGCTTTGAACAAAACTTGACTTGAGCTTAGATCTTTGATTTCCTTTTTTGAATCTTCTACCAATGGTTCTTCTTTTTCTTCTTCATTTCGCAGATGCTCTTTTTCTTGTTCTTCATCTTTACTGACATCATTTGATTCTTCGACTTCATTTTCTTTGTTATTTTCCTTTGACACATAATCTTTCGTTTCATTTATAGAGTATGCCTCATGGATCAAATCCACAAATTCTTGATGATGAGCAATCATATGCAACAATCGAATATATGCCTTTTCAAATCCAATTTCGTTCAGATCAGCTCTAGCTAATTGTGCTTTGAATGAAGATTTGATCCAAGTTTCACAATTTTTCTTCAAATTAGCGTCAGGTTCATGAGCAGTGAAAAAAATCAATGGCAAATATCTTTGAGAAATTTCTGCATTATTTAGATATTTTTCCAAATACTCAACAAAATTTCTTCGAACTTGGGAATTTTCATCTTGAATTAAAAAGATTAATCTTGAAATTGTTTTAGGTTTCAACAATTTATTATAGCTTGGTAACTTGGATAATTTCAATAACATTAAACCTGCAGTGAGTCGTAACCTAGCCTGAACATGAGTTGGCGTTGGATATGAAGAGTCACTTTCTGAAACCAATTCTCCGCCATTTCCTATACAAGAGATTAATAATTTCAAAACCATATTAGCCAATTCAGTAGAATCAACATCTTCTTTAGAATTTTCAATGGATATAAGTCGGTAAACAAATATCCTTAAAGCAATAATCTTTGAGTAGCAATTATCATGCATCCCTTGTTCCAACTCTTTATCGGTAATCCATTTTTTTTCAAAGTTAGATGATTCAGGTTGATTTACTAATAAAACTTCTTTTATCAAATAAGTAGTGATACTAGACGCCTGATTTGCTATAAGTTCTGGTCTGTATAAAAATAATTCAGAAATAATTGACAAATGAGTAGAAAACTTGAAATTTTCAATATCCATTGGAAAAATTGATCCTACTATTTTTTTTGTATATTGAGCTTTTTCAATAAAATCATCTTCTTTTTCTTTTTCTGTTTCAATAAGACAAATAATTTTAATGGCGTACTTTGATTCCATAGGAGTACTTTCAGTTGAAAATGTAACTAATGATTCCATAAAAGTCTCATTATCTTTAGGCAAATAACTTGGATATTTTTCGAAAAAATGATAAATTGCTTTTAGTGTGTTGATTAATATTTCACCTGTTTTACCTCTTTTATGATGATCAATTGATTTTCGACTACTCAATCTTTTTTTAGGATTTTTTCGTGGGGTAGAAGACAGTATCAGACCCATTTTTTCTTGATAGTCACTGAAATCATCATTTGTAGCAGAAATAATATCATAATTATCATTATCTATTGTGGCATCAATAACTAACCCGATAAGTTCATCAACATGAGACCCAAAAACTTTTGGTACTGTACTGGAAATTTCTTGAATTAATTTAGTAGAAATCTTATTTAACGGACTATTGTCATCTTTTGTGAATTGCACGAGAACGTTGATGTTACTTTTATTATAATAAATGATTGAAGCCCGATACATTATTAATTTCCAAGTATCAGTCATCTCTTTTGTGCTGATAGATATTGATGAATTTTGCCAAATTGTGTTTCTTGAATAATCATCATCGGCATCCACATCTCCGTCTCCGCTATTAGTACTAGTGCTTTTAATATCATTAATTACTTTGGAATCACCCAATTTATTGAAAAACTCTTTGAAAGAATTCTTGATTGTGTCAAGTCCATTATCAGGCGATACACACAATTTTATTAACCTTGAAAATCTTTTATTATCTAGTTGGGCAAACCTTACCAATACATTAACAGAATTAAATTCCTCAGGTAGACCAGAGGCAAGCCAGCTAATAGCTTTTTCTAACTTCTTTTCAATAATATCTTTGTCTTGTTTGTTTGCTGCATTGTACAATTCAACCAATTTTAAGAATTGTAACAATCCATCGGATAGTTGTAATTGGCGTCTGTTAACAGCCCAAAATGCAGTTATTGATTTTTTGCTAAGGTTAGATAAGACATATAATAGACGGTTTACTCTAGAAAAATTATCAGATTCCATGGTAAATATGTTTTCAATAAGTTGAATGTCTACCACTGCATTGATATTTTTAGCATTAATGTATATTAAAGATAAGACATGATCGGGAATCCAACCAATAAGCTTTTTCAAGCTGCTGGTACTATTATTTGAGTTTTCTTCTTCTTCTTGCTGCTGCTGTAATTTATCAGCATCTGTGCCTTCTCCCTGTAACTTCAAAGCCTCTTCTTCTTCTAATAATTCATCAAATTTTAAGTTATATAATTTAGATAGAAGTACTATTGATTCATTTCTGATATCATTATTTTTTTCTCTAGCAAGTTGGGATAAAGTATTCAAAATTGTGATATTGTGCGTGAATTTACCGGTAAATAGCATTTCTGTAAGCCTTTCTCCCAATGATCTAACTGTAGTTAATCTAACTTTTTCATCAGTATCAATTAAAGCTTTGACTAAACCATTTGATATGTCATGAACCAAGTCAAATCTTGATTGCAAGACTTTAGTTGCGATTTGGACCCATTTAGATCTGACCTGCACTGAAGAATCTAATATTTTTTTTGACCAGTTAACCCAGGTTTCATTGTGTGTTGTGATGAAGTTTAATTTTGAAGGTTTGAATTCAATGATGTTACCTATAGTTTCTGTAGCTAAAATTCGGATTTTTTCATTGTCTGCACCAAGTTCAGAGTCAATGAGTCCCATCACAGATGATAAAATTTCAGGATGATATTTCCATATTTCTTCAATAAGTTTATGAATCTTAGTTAAATTTTTAATAGATGTAACATCTAGCTGGTGCATTTTTTTCCGAACTTCAGCTCTTCTCCGACGAAGTCTTTGAGTTTCTTGGTCATCTTCTTCTTGGCCATCGTCATCCTCGTCAGAATCATTCCCATATGCCGAATTTTCATAAAGTTGCTCCGAAAAAAACTGAGTAATTTGACGAGACATTCTTTCAGGATTATCTTCACAAATCTTCAAGGTAAATTTGAACCCTGGATTATGCAGCATAATAGAAGTAACATTACTTGGGGGTTTGCCTCCTATGGATGCATCTTCTATGTCGTTTGCACTTTTGGAAGCATTTGTAAGAAACTTACTTAGAATCATCTTTAGAACTGATTGAGATATTGTGTCTGATTCCATGATTACATCGCTTAAAAGATCGGAGATATATGCAATTATTTCGTCTGAGCAAAACTTAGATCTCCCAACATCATTGTAAAATACCCTAAACAAAGATTCAATCAAGGTCTCCGGGTTTGGCAAATCAGTGATCAATATAATACATCTGACTCCAGCTAATCTTTTTAGTAGTTCTAAAACTTCCAGATAGAAAGGAGTAGATTCTGGATGACCAGAAAGAGTTTTGAATAGCGTAAAGAAAGATTTGAAAATTTCTGTTAATTGCTTTTCTGTGTAAGGGGCGTCTGGGGCATACAATCTTAAAATTTCCGCAATACACAAGGCGTCTAGCGATCGAACACCATCATCTTTATGGTTGAGTAGTTTTTTATCCACAAGCTTTTTGGTGACTGCTACTTTTTGTATAGATGACAAATCCACCTCATCTTGATCTATAGAAGTCAACTCATCTTTGAGGGCTGTTAACCTTTGTCTTAATACTTTGATAGAAATCGGGTTTGTAGGTGAAGGGATTATGGAATCGGAAAATGTCAAGCCAACTGTATTGGCAGTCATGGTATAACAATCAAACTACACTTATCTGAAGCGAGTGTTGGATTTGAGCTATGAGTTTTATATAATTGATCTTAACGAGAATTGTTTAAAATCAAAATCCTGAGACCATTTATTTACAATTTCACTCGATCCGTGTATATTATTAACAAGGTACTTCACCAAATTCAAATCATTTTTTTTATTTTTTTGACGCGTCTTTTTGGATCTAGAGTGCGCATAAGGGTTTTTTTTTTTTTTTTTTTTTTTTTCTTTAGAGTGGGGATTACTACGACTGCTATTTCTTTGCCCTTCTCCTACTCTGCCTATTTTCCCAATTTAATTGATTTAGATGACAAAAATTTTACTTTTGAAAAAACTTTTAAAATAAACCATCGATTAATAACCAACTACACATTATTTTGACGTATTTTTTATATGGTAACTTAGGGGTCTTGAAAAATGCCTGAAATATTCATGCCTGCAATGTGCTCCGGGTACCAGAAGAGCAGAGCAAAACTTGCCCACACAAAAAAAAAAAAAAATTGAGAAGAAAGAAAAAAAATTTTTTTCGGAAGCCAGTGCGAAACGTCAAAAAATTTGCTGAAAGAACTGAAATATTATCTAAAACAACAGGTTCAGCAAAGAATTGAGAATAATTTAAAATGTCCACCGAAAAAACACCTGATTACTCTATCAACAACTCTGATGTTGTCACTAAATATAAAACTGCTGGTGAAATTTCCTTGAAAGTTTTAGCAGAAGTTAAAAAAGTCACTATTCCAGGTGCCACTGTTTTTGAACTTTGTAAATTTGGTGATGAATTGCTTCTTGAAGAAACTTCTAAAATTTACAACTCTAAAAAATCTAAAGTCGAATCCAAAGGTATTGGTTTCCCAACATGTGTTTCCCCAAACAACATTGCTGAATATTTGTCACCAGCCACTGCTGAAGACAAAGATGCTAACTTGACTTTGAAGCAAGGTGACCTTGTTAAAATTCAATTAGGTGCTCAAATAGACGGTTTCTGTTCAGCTGTTGGTGAAACATTTGTTGTTGGCGAAGAAAAAGCTACCGGTAAAGCTGCTGATGTCATTGCTGCTGCTTACTACGCTACTGAAGCTGCTATCAGATCCATCAGTGAAGACAAAAAAAACTACGATGTCACCAAAGTTGTTGCTGCCGTTGCCAAAGAATACGAAACCACTCCATTGGAAGGTATGTTGTCTTACAACCAAGAAAGAAATGTCTCTTTGGGTGAAAAAGAAATTATCATCAACCCAAATGAATCCCAAAAAAATCAAGTTCCATCTTTAAACTTCAAAGTTGGTGATGTTTTCGGTTTAGACATTTTGATCAGTTCTTCCAAAGCCGGTAAAGCTAAACCAACTGATATCAAAACCACTTTATATAAATTGACTGGTAACAATTATGCCTTGAAATTGAAAGCTTCTCATTCTGCTTTCTCTGAAGTCAAATCACACTCTGCTCACTTCCCAGTTACCACTCGTAACTTCAAAGAACCAACAAAAGGTAGAATGGGTTTACAAGAATGTGTTAACCATAATGTTATGACTGCTTATGATGTTGTCAGTGAAAAAGAAGGTGAAGTTATTGCTCAATTCTTCTCTACCGTTGCTTTGACCAAAAACGGTGTCGTCAAATTCGCTTACCCAACCGTTGATATCAGTAAAGTTGAAAGTGAACATAAAATCGAAGATGAAAAACTTTTGGAATTGTTGAAAAAACCATTGAAAACCAAAAAAGCTAAGAAAGCTGCTAACTAATTTTAGTCGATCTTACTTATAGATCAAGTTTTTTTTTATTTATTTTTTTTTTCGTTTGTCTTTTTTTGGAATCTGTTTATTGGGACTTTATATCGAATAGATGATTTGTCTTTCTCTTTTGCATAACTATATGTTTGTAATAAATCAAAGTGTAGCGAGGAAAAATGCCAAAATCATTCTACTAACTGAAAGAATCCTAGAAAGGCTCAGAGTTTCATTAGTGATTAAATTTGAATAAAAGCACCAAATAAAAAGTATTTTGAACAGATGAATTTACAGTCTCAAAAAAGAAAAGAGGAAATAGAAAAAAAAAGGAAAGTAACATTATAGGAGGCAGAAAATGAAAGAAAAATGATATTATTAAACAAATTCAAAAAAAATAAAAAAATTAAAAAAATTAAAAAAATTAAAAAAAATGCAACCCACCAGAAATAAATATTAAAACTTTTCTAAAATAAACTAAAAAATAAATAAATAAATAAACTTCATATACATACATATATCAACAGTATTTCGTAACTTCATTAATGTAGTTCACTTTTTGATCTTCAGTAAACTGATCACTTAATAAGAAATTGAACAAGATTAGATCTTTCAGTAACAATTCATTCAATTTCTGTTGACTTTTACAGCTCACCTTATTTTGAAGTACATTTTTCATAACTAAATTAGAGACTTTTTTCCAGCACTTTGGGTTAGCAGATACTTGCTTGGTACTAAGGCATTCTATTGGACTATTTATAACACACTCAACGCCTCTTCTTTTTGTGGCCCTTTTAGGTCTGGATTCTCCATAACCAGTTAGCGCAAGTAACTCTTGATCTTCATCATCAACTGATTCATTGGATTTATCAGCGTGAGAGTTCTTTTGTGGGATTGAATTTCTACTCTCATCAAAAACACAAAGTGAAGTATTATCTTCACCATATTCATTGTCATCGTCCTCAATTTCAACAATTTTTCTCTTTTTATCAGATCTTGACCTGTCAACTGTATCATCATTAGCTTCGCCATCTTCTTCGTCATCATCATCAATGTTATTTTCATCCTCCAGTTCTGAATATTGCTTCTGTTTGACCTCGTTATTCACGATATATTTATCGTACTTGACAATATAATCACAAGCATGATCCACACAGAACTTCTTCAACCAAGATTTTTTTTTCTGAAATTTAAGCACCACCACTGGATCTTCGGTATGTTTATTGACACTGAAGTAATGTTCCACTTCGTAATAATCCAAACTAAATGATCCTTGTGAATCAATCCATTTGAACCCTTTAGCATTGTCTTTTATATATTGCCAGTATAAATGCTCATCTTTAAGAATTTTCAAATGCTTTTTCAATTTTGTTCTATCAAATTTGTTTACTTTGGCTTTGAGGGGAAACGCAAGTTCTAGTTCTCTAGTTATTCTTGACCAACTGTCTCGACACCAATCGTTTTCATTTTTTTCATAATAATTTTCGCCACTCTCACGAATCAATAAATCAACAAATAAATTGTTCATTTCTCGGCTCCATTTTGTGGCATCTATGTTACTTCTATCCACACCGCTTGTGGATGTTGCTGGTTTTTGAGTGGAGGCTGACGTGATTATAGATTCTTCTTTTGGTTGAACAGGGGTTAATGAAACTGGTGAGGATGAGCCTTCTTTCAAGTTTTTGGTGGTATCATCCACGGGATCTGCATTATCGGCATTTTCAAAGCTTGGTGATACTGGGGGTGAAGGAGCACCAGAGATAGGTGATTTTGGGGTATTAATGGTTTCTAGATCATCATTCTCTTGGTCATGATCTTGATCATTATCATGTATTTCTTCTTCTGTCATCTTATAGTTAGTTCGATAAAATATAACTGGCTTTGGAGTTTATTATCTAGAAATGTGTCAACAATTCGTTTCTCTTCGGAAATTTCTGCATAAAAAACCGTGAATTCAAAGTATAGGAATTATCAGTTCTAATATAAAAAGCAGTTCTTTTTCAAATCTGGTACTCTCAAAAAAACAAAAAAAAACAAAAAAAAAAAAGATTTTTTTTAGTTGTTCTTCTCAAGAAGCCAATATATTAATCAATACAGTGCACAAAAAATCAGTTGAAAATTTATTAATCAACAAGATGGTCACCAAATTATAGAAAAACTAAAAAGAGAAATATCTTTGTGAGAATGTGTCTTTTTCTTTTGTAATATTTTTATTCTTATTATTATATTTTATTTTGGCTTCGTTATTAATAGTATACTATGTAAAGCTGTGATTTTGTGACAAATTTTTTCTTTTTTTTTTTTTTTTTTTTTTTTTTTTTTTTTTTTTGTTTTTTTTTTTTTTTTTTTTTTTTTTTTTTTTTTTTTTT
>JASTUB010000238.1:0-15000 GCA_031124825.1 Saccharomycopsis vini
ATTCACTCAAAGTAACAGGCATGTTGAAATCATGCATTAAGTTAACACCTTCATAGTTTAACTAGGTCTATTATGTACCATGTCCAAAGATTCGGCCGCGTGGTCTAGTGGTATGATTCTCGCTTTGGGTAATGTTTTAACTCTTGTTGTTTCATGTAGCATCAAATGTGCGAGAGGTCCGGGGTTCAATTCCCTGCTCGGCCCTTCTTTTTGTCATTGCTTTGTTCAATTAGTATTTTTTTTTTTGCACAGACAAAAATTTTTAACAGTTTTTTGGTTTACTGAGTATAAAAGTCTTAGATGATAAACTTTCATCTAATCTAATAATTTAATTTCAGGATAAAACTAATTTACTACATTTATTAGCGTATTGTGTCCGTTACAAACACTATGATCTTTTAGAGGTTCAGGAATGTAAAATGAATAGAAGTATGTTTTGAGTCCTTAATATATCTACTGATAAGCTTTAAGATTTACATCTGTGATTACAATATAAAAGTTAATCAAGTTTCGCTATCAGATATTTTTTTTTTTTTCATCACAAAAAGCCATGCATTAAAGAAACATGTTATAAGCTAAATCAGAAAGAAAAACCTAAAAAGAGACCATCAGCTCTTGCTTATAAGAAAAGAAAACCAATGATATTATCATTATAATGATAAAAACAAAACCCTCAAAGTATAATCAAATAAAATCAAGATAATAAATCAAAATAAGGTAATATAAAATAGAAGTGATTAATGCTTCTTGAAAAGGACAAAGTAAGAAGAAAAAGAAAACAAAAAGGAGAAAAGGAGAAAGTAAAGAACATGGAAAACTAAGTCTCGTCCGGTTTTCCAAACCTGTTGAAAACAGTACTCTCTATACTCTCGAACCTGGAAAAGACCAGCCTTTATGTAAGTGAAAAAGTTTTTAATCACATTTGTTAAGTTATTTCTCATAAAGGTCAAGTATGTTGAATTCAGCTGAGTACTTTTTTGTAAGCAAGAGTTTCGACTCATACCAATACCCTTCCTCTAGCCTAGCAAGTTGCAAAACTTCAATATCATCTTCTGTCATTGTCAAAGGATATGTTTCTTTGACAATATCATCTAGGTCCTTGTATATATTGTCTTTTTCTTGGACTGTGGTAAGCCGTTTGGGGGTTTCAGTAGAGAAAGTTTTTAATCTCGATTCACATTTAATGTATTCAATCACTTCTTCAACTCTATTATCTGATACCAGACATTCAAAGGATTTTTCGACGCTATTATCTGAATCATACGCCTCAATAATGTTTGGAAGCTCTGAGTAAATTTTTCCGGACTTGAAAGTTTTTTTGAACCCATCGTATTGACCTACTTTTTTTCTATGATTTATCTTGCAGTAGTTGCTAAATTTATAACAAACACAGCGACGCACTGGTTTTTTTGAAGAGAAAGTGACCTTGTTGTTGGAGCCTTTAGTAGATAAATTTGTACCAGCAGTTTTAAGTAAATTATCAATCTTAGAATCAGTTGCCTGAGAATTGTCATAAGCAGCAGCAGAAGTATTATGTTTGGTAAAACATTTTTTCAAATCTTGTTTCTCTTTAATGTTAACATTCTTCAATACATCAACCTTGTCATCTGATATCGAACATTCAGTAGAATTTTCTGAGACAAAATCTGAATGAGACTCTTCAATAAGATTTGGAGACAGTGAATGCACCGTATCCACTTTGTTCGGTCTAAAACATTTTTGTAAGTTCTCTTTGACACAACTCAAATTGTTGTTTCTAGAAGACGTAGAAACACAAGAGTGTGAAGAGTTTTCAGTTTCAGTTTCAGTTAAGCCTTTATTTTTGAGATCAGTTGAATTTTTAGTGTTGGTATCAACTAAAGTCATAGATGTTTCTTCTGTGATTTTCGTAATATCTTGAGAAAATTGATTTTGAGGAATGGTAGTCAAACTTTTGATGGTTGAGTTTCTTTGCTCATAGATATCAATCATTGTCCGAGTGATTAAAACGACGACAATGCTGTAAATCATGAACAAAATAGGGGTTGCAATATAGTAGATGCATGTTGAGGTATCAATATTAATTATCCTCCATGTGGTATAATTGCTTGGTTGGTTTTGAGGAATGACAGCTAAATAATTGGTCTCGATTCTTTTTTCTGCTGGAGGAAGTAATAGTTGAGGTTGGAGTAAATCAAAATTTTCTATTGTTAACGGTAAATCTGTAACCTCACATGGACTTTTGAATCGTTCTATTATTATTAGTAAGCTTGTATTTCGAAGAGGAATTAGCAAAAAATAAATACTCACTGATTGTAAACTTAATCAATTTAGTGAATTGAATAATTATAGTAAAAATATTTTGAAGCATTATGAGCTTATATTAGTTAAAGTTGGAAGAATAATAAAAATGTTAGTTTGTTTTTATTGAAAAATTGGTGGACGGCTTAGAGTAAAAAGAGAAAAGATAAAATGAAATACATAGTAGAATGAAACTAAAGAGAATAGTAATTATAATCTCTATATATGAAGTTTTAAAAGTGCACAGTAGTGCTTTTGTGGCTGTTCTCGAAAAAAGAAAAAAAAAAAATTTTTGTGGTCGAAGTTTATGCATCTCGAAGTTTTTGTTGACATTTAATTTTGGCTAAACAGACTCAGTGTGGCTGCACAAAGATGAAAGGACTTGAAAAAAAATAAAAAAATCTTGAATTTTATAATTACTGTATATAAATATTACAATTTATATCTATATCTATATATTTTATACTCTTAATTGTTTATATTTTGTGAATCTATTTTCGTTCCTTTTTAATTAACCACAAAGTTGGACTCCAATGCCTCGGCGCGCGCGCATCAAACCACATGCATTTTTCGTTACGAAAATCATCACATCAGTAATATATTTCTACATTAAAATCATTTGATTTTATTATTCAACTCCTGTTGCTATTATTCAAACTACCATAGTTATTCGTGATTTATTATATCTCTCCATGCATCAATAAGATCCACAAAAATCTCAGTATGTTTCCATTTTTACAACTATATATTTATCTTGGCTATTTTTAAGTTTCTATCTTGAAGTCTTACATTTCATCTCATAAATATAATTTATTTCTTAGATCTTAACTTCAATAAAAGTGTATTCATTTGTAGCAGCAATGAAAACAATTTCAAAAGTTCTCGATTTACTTTATTTGTCTAAATATCAAAGAGATATTTTATTTAATTCAGATTTTGTTTTTTTAGCACTCAAAAGTATAGAAATTTTTTCGTTGTTTTTTGTATTGCCGTTTTTGTAAAAAAATACTGGACAGAATTTTGAATAATGAAACACTTCAGAGTCACAAATGTGTAATGTTTTAAAAATATTAAAAAATTATTAGTATGAAATAAATAAAGATAAACTTTGTATAAATCTTCGTAAAGATGATTGGCGTTGTAGAATGTATATATGTGATAAAGAATTAAAATTATGTTGGGCTCACATGTCAAAAGAAGAGCAAACAGAATATAGAAAAAATAAAAAGATTTAAAGAGTTCCAATACAATATATTACTCCTGATTTATATCTCCATTTATTAGAAGGGAATGAAGCTATAGTCGAATTTCTTAAATTTAGAAGGGAATGGGGAAGTGCTAAAGGATATATGGAAAATAAACATTTAAGAATGACTTGAATAGATCTTAAGTAAAAATTTAAAATGTATATTTTTACCATATGGACCACTTCGATAATTTTGGTAACAATTCACGTGAAAGAAGAGTGAAAATTTAAGTGAAAATTTATAAGAAATTTTTATGAATAATTCAGTGAATTGAGTTTTACCAAAATTTATGGAAGTGGTCCATATGGTAAAAATATTCTTGATATCAGTATTAATAATTATATCACATCGTGAATTTTTCCTGAAACATATGAAAACTTCCTTCGCACAAAATAGTTTAATTTGTTTAATATGATATACACTTAAAGGTAGCTCCTGAAAGTAAAGGCTATGTACTTCATTAAATGGAAATTACAGCTTAAAGCATTTCTCTTGGAAATTATGTGATAAGATACATATATTTCCAGTCATTGTAAAAATTTATAAACCAACAGCCAGAGAGTGGCTCAAATAATTAGGAGAGATGGAATTTGTATTATTGCTTAATTAAGTCTTGAATGTATCACCAAGCTTCTTGTGACAGCAAATTTAGCTCAGCGAAAACGAGACTAGTGACATCATTCCTCATTTCTTTTTGAGCATGATAGTCATTTTCAACATTTATTGGTATAGAGGTTTCTTTAATCTCATTAAAATTATCTGTGTTTGCAGAAAATGTGGTTAATCGAAATAGAAATGGGACATGGATGGAAAGATGATGAGCAAGAAATAAAATCATTCAACTATAAATTATTAGATGAGCTACCAGCTTGGAAATTTGATGGTTTGCTAAATTTATTATACAATATTATTTTTTTTTCTTTCATAATTGAATCAAATATTAGCTTTGCGACCTCACAGGTGCTAACTTGACAACATAATTTATATAATTGACCTCTACATAGGACTATACGGTTGATTTGATATGCATATTGCAGCTATGTGAGCAAACTTAGTTTTTTTTTGCATAACAAAAAGTCTTACACTAAATAAACATTTTATACACTACATAAGGGGGAGCCTGAAAAAAGATATCAGTTCTTGTTCATAAGAAAAAAAAACTCAGTTGTATTATCACTATAATATAATAATAAAAAGAAGACCCCTTGCGTATATTAAGGCGATTAGAGAATAAAATAAAAGGTAGTTGAATTTAATGATAATCATTAGTAAACGAAATAAAAATTTAGGGAAGAATTAAAAGGTTAGAGCCAGATTTATATTAAAATCTATACATGTGCATATTAGGGGAAAATCTTCAAAAGATCGCTTGAAACAATTTTGTTAAATAGTTTTAAAAGAGTGAACACTCACCAAAAACCTCTAGGTTTAATTGATATCTTTAATTAATTATTATAATTTAATTGTAGGTATTCAAATGACCGCATTTTTTTTTTTTTACTTTCGAAAAGATTCGTACATTTATGAACTAAACTATATACTAAATAGAGGGGAAAACCTAACAAGGACATCAATTTTTGCTAAATAACAAAAATCAATGGCAAAATTGATATGAACGAATATATCAATGAAACAAAATCCTCAAAGTATAATCAAATAAAATCAATATAATAAATCAAAATAATAAATCAAAATAAGGTAATATAAAATAGAAGTAAATAAGGCTTATTGAGTAGGACCAAGTAAGAAGAAAAGAAAACAAAAGGAAGAAAAACAAAAACAAAAAGAAGAAAGCACAGTTTTTTTTTTTTTTTTACCATCACAAAAAGTCGTACATTTATGAACTAAACTATATACACAGAACTGGTCCACTCTACTAGGCTGAAATACCGGAACCCTAATTGATACGAAAAAGACGCCCTTATGGCCAAGTTGGTAAGGCGCTACACTAGTAATGTAGAGATCCTCAGTTCAAATCTGAGTGAGGGCATCATTTTTGTTCTATCACACTGAACCACCTAAAAAACTTTATCAGTCTGATAGTGGACCCTACCCAGCCTATAATGACATTCTTATCGATTATGTTATTTGATATTTCTTTAAATTTTTTTAAGTAGTTATAATTGTCCATTCTTTCATTTTTATTTGAAGTCGATCATATTGCCTTTCAACGATGTGTATCTAATTTATAGTGTTTTCAAATTGTGACAGGCATTACTGAAATATTATATTCTTGAGTTAAAGACTAAACTTACAATGAACGGTTACCACTACTTCTTATTGTGAGAGTTTCTCAATATTTATCAAACAAGCATTTGTATACAAAAATGATATAATTACTTACCTAAATCTGGTTATAAAATATCTGTAAAATGCACAAGGTTGATGAAATCAAAAAAAAAAAAGAAAAAACAGATAGTCGTGGTAAATGATGGTCTTGAGTAGAAAAAGATGAGAAATGCTAATCCTTTGGAAGAGCAAATATAGTAGTATAAAAAATATTAATAATCAAAAGAACAAAACTAAATAAAGGAGATAAAAAATTTATGAGTAAATAAGAACCAGAAAAAAAAAAAGTTCAGAGCTTCTTTTTTTTTTTTTTTTTTTAAAAAAAAAATGGTAACAAATAAAAACAAATAGAATCAAACAGAATCGAATAGGAATATGACTGTGGGTAAAGATGCATAATGTTGACAGTTTATAATACTTAATAAAAATAGAAAAATTTAAAAAAAAAGAAATATAGTAAAAGAAGACAACAAAAGCCATCAGTCACAGACATGAGTTTTGTCACCTGTGACAAAACGATAAATACCCCATAATTTCACTGAAAAATGAAATGACAGATGGCCATTTGTAGTACTGTCCATCATCAAAATCCAGAAAAAAAAAAAAGTAATTGGAAAAAGTGGAAAATAATAAAAGAAAATAATATCGTGAGGATGGAAACACAAAAAGTGACAAAGTTGAAAAAAAAAGTTGAAAGGACATGACTGAAAAAGAAAAAAAAATGAAGTAGGACATACAAAAAAAGCAAGCAACAAAAGACCTCCTAGAATGAAACTGAATAATCAGAAAAATGAAGAGATATAGGCAAATGTATGGCATCAAAAGATGAATGATAATGATTGGTTCTTCCAAAATGAACAATTAATTTTGATGAATTTTGGTGAGTTTGAAGCAAAAAACCTACCTTGCATGTATTATTTCTTAGAAGTCTCTCTTTTCAATTGAATACTGCTCCAGCAACTGAACTGTTTTCTTCTATACCGTTTTGTAATGCTCCACCTGCCGCATCAGCAGAAGTACTGCCTTCTTCCATATTTTGCAATAGCAAAGTATGGTTGACTAAATTCAAGTAAGCGTACATGAAATTGGACAATAATACTTGCTGACGTAGTTCCCTTTTTGGATTAGCCAACTTTAAATGAGATAATCTATAAATAGCCCGTTCAACATTCATAGGGAAACGATGGTCTAACATGATAATCGTACTATGGGTCAATGGGGGTAATGGGAATCCAAAAGCAGAATCAGTGTATTGAATAGGCTGGTTTGCTTTGACTGGAAATCTGTGTAATGACTTAAATGTAGAAAGCTTATCATAAGTTGACATATCACTACTGACTAGCGCAGCAATCAAATCACGACTAGGTTCTGTTGGTGCCAAGAACTCGTCACTTAATTCTTCCCCACTTGAGTCACCTTCATCATTATCATTAAGACTATCAGGACTATTATTACGTGATTCAACCGCATAACTATTATTGTTGACTTCTTTTTCTTGATCTCGTCTGTCGGCATTATTAGTTGCCTTATTTTTGTCGATAATATCCTCAGAGATTACGTCGTCCATTTGTTGCCGTTGTTGGTTAACATAGCTACTGACAATTGCATGTTGACTATGAGATTCTATTTTTTCTGCTTCTTGATTTCTTCCGAACTGGCTACTGGTGACTTTATTTTGCTCATATGGATAATTATGCTGCGTTTGACGTTCAATTTTTTGAGAAGAGTAAGTATCGAGAGCAGGGCCTCCTGTCTTACCTGGGATGACATTAGATGTAGCACTTATCATATTAGAAGCTGAATTATTAAGATTTGAAACTTGATTCTTTCCATTACTATTATTGAAAGATTCTTGTTGAGTCTCATCCTCCACTTTTTGAAGGTATTCAGAATTATTACCATTAAAGCCATCATTGAAGCTCATATTACCTTGTAATTCAACATCTTGTGAGCTTTGCTTTTGATAATTATTGATACCCACAGAGTTATTTGAGCCATTACTACTCACAGCATTCATCAATTGTTGATGACTATCGACTGGTAATGGCTGTTCAGAGATATTCCCGGAACTAAAAGTCGATCCTGGCTTAACGTTTGAATTAGGAATATTGTTGTTCGAATTTATTTGATCCTTGAGACCTTTGTATGATTTTTTCTTGAACAAACCTAAAACTTTCCTTGTTGTTGAGTTTTGCTGCAACGAATCATCAACGTTACTTTGTTGTTCTTCTAAGCCAACATTGTAATCGAGAGAAGAACGACCAACAGTGTCCTCATCGTCTTGTTTCAAAGGAGATGAGTTTGCTGTACCTGACGAAGGTGATGAGCCGTTAACCTTCTTTTCTTTAGAACTACGACTCCAACCACTAAATGCGCTTTTCTTTTTCTTATTTTGCAAAGCATCTTTAGATCCAGAGTCAGATCTCATTCTGCTTCCATCTATACTATTGTTGACTGATATTTCGGTCTCAGTGGCAGCCTTCTTCAATCTTCTTCCACCTGATCCCACAACAGTATTGGAAGGACTGATTTGTGAATTGGACTCACTACCGTTGAGTAGAGCTGCGGAGGAGCCAAGTGATAATTTTCTTTGTAATTGGACATTATTATTAGCAAGCTCAACACGCGATTGGATAGTTGCGGCTTCTCTCAACTTCATTTGAGGTTGAGATTGAGGTTGTGGGTGCACGTCCACTTTTGATGGTAACATTTGATTATTTATATCATGTGTATTGAGCTTCATTGGAGTCGATTTATGTTGTTGCTGTTGTTGATGAAGCTGCATTTGCTGAGAAGAATGCTGTTGCTGTAGTTGTTGATGATGATGATGCTGAACATATCTTGTCTGTTGTTGTGGTTGTTGCTTATGCAAAGATTGATTCTGACCAGGAATTATCTGTGAAGGTTGATCACTAAATTTCATTTTTTGATAGGTGTTTTGTCGAGGTAGATCATTATTATATTTCATTGGGATTCTTTGGTCATTATTTGGTTTTGTTTGCTGAGAGAACTTTGGATGATTTTCGTATCTTTGATTCTGGCCCATATACATATTGTTATTGGCTTTGCTACTATAAGAAAACTGTTGTTGACGAGAATTATGATCAGATTTGCGCATCATATTTGGATCATTTCGAACCTTTTGCTGAGGAGGCTGCTGTTGAGGTCGAGGGTGAGGTTGAGGTTGTGCTTGTTGCGCATAAGGATGATGATGCATTTGATGTAAATCATTGGGTCTATGCTGTTGGTGACCGGCCTGCTGATGATGTGTGTTTTGAGGTGGTCCATTAGCATTATTTGTTTGTGGCGTATTTTGTGCCAATCCAGCATTTCTATAAGCTATTCTCAGGGATGAATCTGATGATTGGTGGTGAAAAGACGGATTCTGGTTAAATAGCATACCCTTATTTTGCATTGCGCCTTTATTATGATTTTCTTGAGGGTGCGGGTTTTGTTGGTTAGGAAATGCCTGCAGGTTATGGTTTGGTTTAGAGTTTGTTGGACTTGTCACTTTATTTTGGATATGATTAGGCGGAGAAGCCATTTTGCCATCTTTTCCATTTTCCTTATTATTAGATGAAGGATCATTCACAGTCTGCTGCAATTCTATAGGTATTCTTGGTAATGGATGTTTCAGCAAGTCCTGAGATTTTTTTCTTCTGTTCAACAAATTTGGATCTTCATTAGCGGGAAGAGGCTTCTTTACTGATTTTTTGCGATAAGTTGTCCAGCGTGATCTTTTAAGTGTAAGTTCACCACCAGGTAACGGATCATCATTCAGGTGTTCCAGTGAAACAGTAGTTTCCAGATCTGTATGTTGGTCGTTGACATTCAAAGATAAGACTGCATCGCTTTCAGTTAAAGCAGAAGTAGATAGAGTACGCGCCAAAGTGGCGGCATCAGTAGCAGATAATCCAGCAACATTTGATAATCTTTCTAATTCATCTGAAAGTTCTCTTAATGAGGGCATGCTTTGATGACGTTGTAACAGATCGTCATCAGCATTAGAGATTGACAAGTTTGCTGTCATTTCGGTTATTGTAGATTGTACATGTTTTCTGAAATTTTCTGGTGCTATGCCAGGATGCAGTGTTGCAGGCACCCATAAAAGCTTTGAGGTATCAAGAGCAGTCGAAGAAGATGTGGTTGATGTAGAGCTGGACGTAGATGATCTTTTAGTTTGTTTTGTGTGTTGACGATTGACAAAGTTTTCGAAATTCGAATCTCTTGCCAATTCATTATCAAAAGATGTTGCAGCGCCAATAGAAAGACGCTTGAGATTTCTAACCACGTCTATTTCATTAGCGACTGCTTGGGCTGCTAATTGTGTATTTGAAGATGGGTCATTTGAAGACATGGTGGAGAAAAAAAAATAGGATTTTTAATAAAGAAGAAATGATATTATCTTCAAGATGGATGAAACATCAACTACCGATTCAATATTCAGTTATTAAATGAATGAAATAACCCTTTTAAAATTGTATACGTAAATAAATAAATAAATATATATTAAAAAAAAAAAAAAAAAAAAAAAAAAAAAGAAGAAGAAGATTTCTGGTTTTTTTTTTAGCTTATGGTGTTTGTTGTGTGTGTCGTTTTTAGCAGATCCAATTTTTCTGATTCTCTTTTTTTTTTTTAAATTTTTTTTCAAAATCGCCTAAATCGCCTTCTTTGTATTTTTTCTTTTCTTTTTTTTTTTTAATTTTTTTTTATTTTTTTTCTCACTTCTTTCCTTCTTCGGAAGAATCTGTTAACAATTGTCCTTCAAAGGGGTCTTTTTTTTTTTTTTGTTTTTTTTTGTTTTTTTTTGTTTTTTTTTTGTCAATTTTATCTTCACTACTATACTATACATATTACCCGTCGTTTTCTTGGGCCCACCACCCTAAAGTCCTCTCTATAGACTGTAGTTTAATTAAGCAAATCCATAGATTAAAAAATATTAGAGAAAATGCCTTGTGTGTTTATTGCTTTAAAATTTTTATTGATATTCTCATATGGTCTCATATTGGCACAGAAAATTAAACGTAAATACAATTTGAAAGAGTTTGCGTAAAGGTCAAAGAGCGGAACATTATCATTACCTTTTTGATTTCACTTTTGATTGAAAATTATTGTATTCCAAAAAAGTTTTTGCAACACTCTATACACAATTGAAGTTCACCATAAATATCACCTATAATTTTGCTCCGCCAATTGAAATCTCGAAGTGGTGAAATCAATAATTATCGATGCTACAAATGCTATGATCATTACGTTACGAAGCCCTGGCATATCTTTTTTCAATATTTGCAATTTTTCTTAATTTGTGTGACAAACTTCACGCGCTCTTTCAGTTGTTTACCTTCACAAAAATATACATTCCCTAAGCTTTTGGATTAAAACAAAACAGGCTTGATTCGGCTATCTAAAGTATGCTGAACTATTCTGCTGAACATCAAGACGCGCTTCATCGGCTAGATATTATTCGTGTTAACGAATTAAAAACAATATGCCGTGCGGCAAATGTATCTTCAAATCTTCGCAAAGCTGAACTCCAACAAAAAATCAAAGGGGAGTTAGAAAAATATAGAAATACAGATGTTCAAAAATTTCGAGCTTTATTAAGAATCATTGTTGATGTCAGTGAAAATCGTCCGCCCAAAAGTATCACCGCTACTACTAACTTCAATCTGTATGTTCCTCAAAAATCACAAGAAAAACCATGGGTTTATTTTTATGATTCTCCTTTTTATCGTATCAAAAGATTGATTCAAGGTACTCCGCAAATTGCAAAACGTGCGCCAAACTCAAGAGGAACTTGTTTGATTGAATTTGTCTTGAGTCAAGCAGAACAAAATACATTGAGTGGTGGGAAGCAGTTTCAATTGATGCTTTTTTCGGGGATCATCAAGCGTCCTACAGAACCAAAATCACATATCGCATTTCCTTCACCAATTGAGATACATTTCAACAAAACTTTAATAAAAGACAATGTGAAAGGGATAAAGAATCGTCCTGGCACAGCAAGACCAGCAAACTTAACAACACTAGTCCGTCAACCCCCTCATCAAAACACTTTGGAAGTCGTTTATGCTTTTAGTAAAGAAGATTATTTATTATTTTGCTATATCGTTGAAAGTATTAGTCCTGAAAAAATTGTAACAAGAATAATGACAGAGCATGCTCATATATCTAAATCTGCAACAATTGAGTCCATCAAAAAAGACTATGAGTCAGAAGATGATGATTTAGTAGAAACCTCGACACATTTATCAATAAGATGTCCTTTGAGTTACATGAAAATGAGATATCCTGGTAGATCAATAAAATGTCAACATATCACTTGTTTTGACTGTCTTAGTTTTCTTCAATTGCAAGAGCAAGCCCCTGCTTGGAACTGCCCTATTTGTAACATTCATATTAATGTGAATGATTTAGCAATCAGTGATTATATGGTGGATATTGCGAAAAACACATCAGATGAAGCTGAAACTGTGGAGTTATGTCATGACGGAACTTGGAAGGTTATTGATGAAAGTGACGAACTATCTGAGAAAAAACCTTCCGAGACTACAGATAATGTTGAAATAGAGGAACTATCTGATAGTGATGATGATTTAAAAGATACAAAAGTTAAACCTGTCAATGTTATTACGAATACACCCGTTGTACCTCCGCAAAAAACTCCTCAAAAAACCCCTCAAAAAACTCCTCAAAATGCTCCACAAAATGCACCATCAACAGAAAATGCAAGCAAAAAAAATCAAGAAATTGAAATTATAAGTCTTGATAGTGATAGTGATAGTGAAGATGAGTTGAATGCCTCTAGATTTAATGACACCCTGCAATTAGATCGGCGGAGTGGTGGACTTAACAATGGACTGAATAGTAATTCTCTGTCTACTACAAATAAGGTAAGAACTCAACAATCACAACAAGTATCACCGATCGCATCATCACCAACAAAACCACAAATGAGGCCATCATCGTCAGTACCACCACAAAGTCAGCAATCTCAAGTAAACTCTCATAGTACAGCATCTCAACAGGAAAGTCAAGTACAACCGCAGCCGCAGCAGCGACAGGTACAACAACAACCGCAACTGTTAGCTTATGGCAAAGGACTCCTGAAACCACCTAATAATATGCAGGCGTCAGGCAGATCTAATAGCATCAGCTCAAACCAGTACAATAAAGGCTCCACAGATCAACTGCGAAGCCTCAACGCTAATCTCCAAAACAATCGACAAAATCCGAATAGTGAGGTCACTAACTTTCAAGAATATCAACCATATCGACATGTTGCTCAATTAAGACAAAATTTTGATAGTTGGAAGCCTCAAAGTGATCGCAATAATTCAAATATAGTTAATAGGACTGGTATCAATAATAATAGGAGTTCGAGTCCCACGAGTCAAGGTTTGAATCAATTTAGCCGTGCTAATAGAGCTGGTTCTACTCCTAATATTTCTACTAATGAAAATATTAATAGGGTATCTGTGTCTACTCCTAGTGGCTTGATGCTTTCGAGTACTTGGAGACCTCTGCCTGAATCTAACAACACTTTTAATAACAGTGTGATAAGTAATCCTAGCAACAGAACTAATGCTACTACTACTAACACTATCAATAATAATAATAATAATAATAATAATAATAATAATAATAATAATAACAGAACAAACACTACTACTTTTGTTCATACTGCCTCCCATAATACTAAAAACAATACTATTAAAAGTAATGCTAAAAAAAACAATCCTACTAACAATACTAATTCTGTTCCTGATGATATTCAAAAGAAAGCTGATGATGGTTCTTCTGTTGTTAACATTAATAAGAATGGTGCCATCACCGTCTCTGCTACCAATACTATTAATAATGCTAGAAATAAAGATCATGGCAAAAATAAAGCTGACTTTCCCAACAACATTTCAAGACACTCTCCTTTCACTCAACAGCCAGTTCATAATACAGTGCGAAATAACTCTCCAAATAGCTTAGGTACCAAAGAACAGCAGAATTTAATGATAAATGCCCCAAATTCTCTCGAAATAAGCAATCGACCTGGGCCCCCTCAAAATAATAATTTAACGGAAGGCTTTATGCTTTTGCAAAATCGTCAACAGGTGCCACCACCGTGGAATGGGAATCAACCTCATGTTATAAATGGATTCAATCATTTTAGTCTAATGTATCCCAATGGACCGCCACCACCACACTTTAATTTTCCTATGAACCAAAATGTGATAGGACATCCAGTACAGAATATGGGGATAATACATGGCCATAATATTCCACCCAACTTTGAAATAAACAATCCACAAAGAGCGGGGCCAACGGTGCAAAACTCTAATTTTGGTAGACCAAACGTTGGGAATGGCAATAGAATGCCTGTAGGTACACCATCACCGCCACCGCTGGCCTCTATCAACTCTTCTGCTTATCCTGCAGTCAATAGATCAATTAGTCGTGCATCTACTCTGCCATTGATGACAAATCAAAGACCCTTGAGCCAAAGTTTGGTTGAAAAATCACCTAGAATTCAACAATCAACTATATCTAATAATCAAAAGTCAAACCCTCAGTCACCGAGAATTTTAAGCAGACCAAGCAGCGGTGGATTGTTTTCATCTGCCCAGAATTCGCCAACTGTAGGCTTTGGAACGAAGCCTATTCAACAAGTTGAAACTCAACCTCAAGTACAGAAGGCATTATCTTCACAATCACCTAGATTGTCTCCCGCAAAAAATTTTGGGAATTTGAAAGCCAAACCAACAGCTGCTGATACTGCTTCTAAGACTACACCGAGAATTCTACCAATTGGTGTTCGTGCGCCATCTTTAAATATTATAGATCCTAGTCCATCTGCTTCTTCAAACACTAAGAATTCTGATCAAAGAATTGATGTCGCCAGCCCTACTAATAAAAACATGGATACAAAACACGCTAGAACAGCGCCGCCTATCGAAGTTTCTAAGGCTGCAGTAGATAGCTCTCTGAGCTCAAAAACTGGTACCAACAGTGACAGCACAATCCCAGCTCAGAATATTGAAAGTAGTAATTCTACTACTTCAAATAATACTATGCTACCTCTAAGTGTTGAGAATAACAATAATATTGGCTCAAACAACACTATACCAATTCTGAATATTGATAATAACAATGACTCTGGATCAATATATGGGGTGTCCCAAGCTATCCA
>JASTUB010000238.1:20000-25597 GCA_031124825.1 Saccharomycopsis vini
ACATCTTTAACTGGCTCATTATCCTTTGCAGACCAAGGATATTTAGGGGTTTCTAATTTGAATTTTTGTAAATCATCCAAATTACCAGTCAATATTGTTTGTTCAACGTGTTTGACAAATTTTGAATTTTTGGTCACATACTGAAAATCAGCCATCTCTCTGAATCTAAAAGTTTTGTTGATTATTGCAACAGGTTGAGATTTCAAATAAAGATCTTTTTCTTTTTTCTTAAAAGAAATGTATTTTCTTAAATCTCCATCGAATTCATCCTCTAAAACTTGTTTATCGACAGTAACTTTTAATAAAATATTATCGGTGTTAACCATCTTTGCCTCAATCGGATGCGCGTATCTGTCATTCGGTCTCAATTTGAATTCTAATATGTTTGAATTATTGAGAAATTTGTCAGAAATAGCTTTAGAACCACCAGTCATTTCAATTGCTTTATCGGTATTTTGTATATTTAAAGGATATTCTACTGACATCAATTTAGGAAGATCCATCATTGAATGGCTCTTAGCTTCTTCTAATTCAATTTCTATCCTACTTTCCAGCATTTTGATTAAAAGTCTTGAATTCTGTCAATTATAAGAGTTGCAAGTGATGACGAAAATAAAAGAGCTTTCTTATCTAAAATCAAATTGAGGTGATGAATAATAATTCAACTTTATGTCAATTGTTTATAATTTCAATATTGTTCGCGTGTGTTTGTTATTTTTTGTCTATTTTTGTGTATTAGCTTTTGTATTATGAACCCTGTGTTGACGGGCTTTCCAATAATTAAGAATTTGCCTTTTTTGTAGACAATCTATCACCAGTTTTGGAGAATAAATTTAGACACATAAATTGTAATTTTTCAATGGGTATGTTCAATATTATATTCTTTTCTCCATTTTTTTACAACTGAAGCTTCATATTATTGACTTATGTCTTATTCTAGCTTGTACACCTGAGTCTTAATGAGCCCAAAATTGTAGGCACCCACCAACACTAAGATAGGATCTAAAAATCGGTCCTCCAGAAGTGCATATTAATCTATCAGTGCCAAAGGATGACCCATAAAGCATTAAACCAACAGACTCAAGAACTGAGTTATACTATACATGGTTTGGCTCAGTCTGATAACGAAGAACAGTTGATTGTTAATAAAAGTGGTGGAAGCAATAGAGCTTGTTTCTCTCTGGGAATTTGCTCACTGGGAGGCCCTAGTTTCGGATTCCCATCAAGCAAGGCTTCTTGCTCTTCTTTCGCCAAAAACAAAATAAAAAATCTACTCTAAATTAGCGATCAGATATTCTGACATACGGCGATGAAAAAGAAGATTCTTCTACTAATCAAATATATATTGAGTCCATTAGGATTATTCGTGAAGTGATTTATTGTGAATTTTCTGGAGAAAAAAATGTCCTCCTTTCAAAACCTCAATAATAGTGTCAGACTAGAGAATTTTACCCCAGATCAAGATGAAACAAAGTAGCAAATAAAAATCACTATTAAGTCATTACTTAGTGTGGACCGGGGAACAATAGCTCTTCAATGTGACACAGGCTCAATGAAAACCAATGTGAAGGAGGTGAAAAACGACTTGGAAGAGATGGAAAAGAATGTTTCACAATTGGCAAAAATTTTGCTTAAACTACTAGAATCAACCAAGTTAACATAAATGTCGAATTAAAATTTAGGCTTCTGGAGTCAATAATATATATATTATACCGGTATATTGATCAAAAAGCACCAAAATAAATTACTCATAACAGCACAATAAATTGTTTAAATTTTTACAGATAGAAGTAAAAAAAAAAAAGATAATGTATTTTATCCAAAAAAAAAAAAAAAAAAAGGAGACAAAATTTTTTGTTCTCATCAGATTTTTACTCCCTATTCCGAGATATTCATCATACCTTTTCAGTAAAGCTACTGGGAATTTAAAAATAACAAGGTATAACTGCCTTTTTTCACGAAAGAATCCGTATATTTTTGAAACAGATTTTTCTCTCACAGAACACTTGATAGCCGCATTGTTAATCAATAATTTATTGCTTAGTATCAATATTTATATCTCTTAACAACACACTTTCTCTTCCAGTAGGCAAGCTTCCGATAATGTTCACACTTGCATTATCAGAACTAAGATGACCAAAACTTTCCAACTCATTATTATCACCAGTTAACAACAGACTTTGATAAACCTTTTTGATGTCTTGATTTTTGAACTCTATTATCGACGATGAACCACAATACACCACATCGTCTTCAATTCCAACTCTGTTGCAGAAAAGGCCGACTCTCTGGATTTTGTTCATTGGTAAGGAATGTTCAAGTTTGTAAAAACTATTATATAATGGAACTGACCGTAAAATCCAGTAATTTAAATTACCCATGCAAACTGCATTTGGATCGTATTCTTCAATATCACGACTTTCAGTTCGCGGCAAACTTTTGTCAACATTATCTGAATCATTGATAAGAATACTTTGGTTCATTTCAGCATTGATATTGTTTGTGAATTCAACAGGATCGCAATGTTGATCTAATAATGAATCAAAAAATTCAACATCTTTTTTTTTGCTCTTTTCATCTTGTGAATTACTTAATAGTGATGATTTTTTGGAATATTTTGTAGAAGGAGACACAGAGCTCAACCATGCCATTGGAAATAAAATCAATTGAACATTATTATTGAAGCAATAATTTGCAAACTCAAAATCTTCAAATAACTCTGATTTGAACTCATAATGACTAAGATCCATACAAATACCCATTGCAGTCTTTACAAACTTCCCTTTATATTTTTCCTTTAATTGTGTAGTATCATTATTATTAGCAATATTTGTACTTTTCTTTTCCCCAGTAACTACCACTCCATTCACTTTTTTTTTTGGGCTTGCATCGATTTTTTGTTGATCAAGAACATTATCACTGGCAATCATACTTGATCCTTGACTTTTCTCTTGAAGCAATGTTAGTTGATCAAAGTAGTATTGTTTATCTAAACACAACTCAAAACTTTCAAATCCGTGTGGATTCTCTTGAGCTCCCCAAACTTTGTCGGTTTCATAAAGAAAAGATTTTCTATAATTGTAAAGAATCGATCCAATAGGAGATATTAAGCAGGCTGAATTATAAATTTTGCCCGACTCTTTATTGCTAGTATCACTAGCAACATTGGAGTGGTGATAGATTTCAGGATACCCAATTACGGTAAAACATTTGAATTTTTTTGAAGTTTCGATAGCCCAATTTATTGTAGCGCATTTCTCAAAATTTCCGTTTTGCTTTATGCCAGTATGAAGGTCTTCAAGATATGGCTTGATGTGGTTAACGTTATTAAAATTATATCCTGTCAAAGCCAATTCTGGAAGAATAATCAAATCCGGTTTTCGAGGCCGGCTAAAAATATGATCAACTATTTCTGTAGCACGGCGAATGTTGAATGATATATTGGCAAGTGAAGGTTTCAATTGGATAATGGCAACTTTGAGATTCATTTTCATTTCTTCTTAGCCTTGTTTGTTTCTTCTTTTTTATCGCCTGTCAACCATGTCATTAATTGTGTTTGCGCTTTTTTTTTTTATTCAATTTTTTTTTTTTTTTTTTTTTTTTTTTTTTTGTGGAACCGATATCAAACACCGGTTCTCTTCAAAAAAAGATAATTTAAGATGAAATACATACGATTCCATTCCAGTAACTAAACTTAATGAGAATAAAAAAATTATTTCATCTATCTGTTTGTTTAGATTTACTGGTTTTGAAGGCGAAAAAAAAACCCCCAACAGCAGTCTTACAATTAAATTGTCATATGCAAGGTTATCATTAAAAGGATGCAATAAATATAGTACAAAACAGTTAGCATTAAGTTTTTCAATAAAGACCACAAATATTGAATTTTGAGAACTAGTAAGCCTTGGGTCTTCCTCTAACTCTGTCACTCTCAATTCTCTGTTCTCTATATTTTTCTCTCGCCCTTTCTCGGTCGTTATAAACTTTTCCAGCCGGTCTTTCTCTTTCAAAATAATCTCTGTCTCTGTCATTACCATATCTTGAGCCATAACTTCGGTCGTGAACTCTAGAGTAACCATCATTATATCTACCTCTATGTCTCTTGTCATATCCATCATCTTTTCTGCCATAACCAAATGAACCAGAATGAGGTGCAGAAGAAAATGAAGGCCCAAAAGATGATGTTGAAGGCGCCAACACTGACGATGATGATGCTGCTGACGTATATCCTCTTCCTCCAATTCCACCTCCCAATCTTCTCGGCTTCCAGTTTTTCACTGTTCTTCCTCTTTCTACATCTACCACAACTTTTCTTCCTTTAATTTCCAACCCGGCACCGGTCATCACATTTTTACAAGCCGTATTCAAATCACTTTCTTTCTCAAATAATACAAATGCATATCCTTTACTTTTATTCGTAGTTTTATCACGGACTACTCTAACTCTTTCGATAGCTCCGTATGTTGCAAACGTTTTTTGTAAATCAACCTCTGTAACCTCGTAGCTTAATCTCCCAACAAATAAAGTACGATATGGATTTCCTCTGATTTCAGGACTCCAACTTTTGATATCTTCAGCTAGTTTTTGTTGAAGCTCCAACTGGCGGGCCTTTTTCGCTTGTTGTTGTTTTTGTTGTAAACTTTCTGTTGGTGTATAGGCTATCAGTTCATAATTTTTTAATTCTGGTAATAAGGTTGCAATACCACTTATCGAAGTTGTTTTCCGTTTTGAAGGTGAATGATCAATTGGGGCAAAATATGGTAATGGAGGTCTTGGCTCGAATAATTTGGCAATCTTGCTGGGAAATTTAGATGAGTCTGAAGTCTACATGAGATTGTTAGTAAAAGAATGAATCTTGAAAATATCGAAATTTAAAGATAAAATGAAAAATGAAACAAAAGATAAATCACATACCATTATTATGTATATTTTGATAAAAGAAAACTCAATAGATTTGGATCGTTAAAGAAGTTTTAACTTATTAACTTCGCTTTACGAGTAACATATAACTATATCATTATAATCTTTTTCTAGTAATTACTTTTTTTTTTTTTTTTTTGCCTCATACAATTTTCAGTTTTCTTCATTTTACTAAAGGCACGATATCGTTTTCACAATATACATTCATGATAAAAATTCTATCCACTTGAATAACACAGGATATGCAAACATTGACGACAGTAAAAGCAAATTTTACAAAAAATTAAAATTGTGAAAAATCAGTTGTTCTTCTTTTATTTGAAGCGAGTTAAAATAGAATTGAGATCGGAAAAGTATCAAAAAAATGGTTACGGCGAGACTCGAACTCGCGAATCCGGAGAAATCTGGCGGTTCAGATGTTTTTGTACTCCTAAACCAGACGCCTTAACCAACTCGGCCACGCAACCACCTTTTATTCCAATAAATGTGATTTACACTATGATGTATTGTCATGAAGGAGTCCCTGCCGAATTAATAATCTAAATTTATGTCTGATGAGCAAGAAAAAACAAGCAAAGAAAAAACAAGGAGGACAGAGTAAAACCATCAGTAATGTCTTTGGTTTCTCTGATGATGAGTGGAAATGTTTTTGGAAAAAGTTCAAAAAATTCCTGACA
>JASTUB010000239.1:0-25430 GCA_031124825.1 Saccharomycopsis vini
AGACTTTAGTGCTTTATATATCTTTATAATCCTTATATTTCTTTACTTACTTTACAGACCTGTTGTAAATTCATTATTATCTACATAACTAATATTGTTTCTAATCTAAAAATTTCTATGCTTCAAAGCAATTGATAAAAATAAACTGTAGTATCGTTCCACTTGGAAGGTTTGTAGCAATCTGTTTAGAGACCGGGCGAGAAACACTTAGTTGTAGTTCTTGGTCGACTAATTAAGTCTTTCATTCTTATTTGATTTCGTTGTCTGTTGATAGTCGTTTTTCTTGTGTTGTTGATTATATGTACTAAATTTGGTCAAAATTGGTGATAATAAATATCTTGAGGGGTGAAGAATAATATTGATAATTGGGCTGCTTGGTTGTTTCAAGCAGCAGCGGTATAAAGCTTTTTTTTTTTTTTTTTTTTTTTTTTATATAAATACATGAATTTAGATGTGATTGATGGGTGAAGCGTGACGTGTTTGAGATTTCCAGCAATGGCTTTTTGGAATCAATGAGGCTGATTATTCCTGATTCTCTTCTCGCATTCAATATCTCTTCATCTTTGCACTCATATAATGTGTACAATGTTGAGGGGAATTCTTGACCACACTTTGTGCATTTTTCGGATGTCTTTAGTGTTTCATGGAGTCCCTTAACTTAGGAATATCTGAATTCTTCATTTTGTTCTTGAGCTGATTCTGCTCTAATTCTATCTCTCATTTTTGGTATGCTAAATCCAGTTGTTGTTCTAAATATTTCCTTCAAAGCCTTCTTTGGTCCAAGTAGAAACACCATAAATTGTATGGATTTCCTCTTGCCTGTATGGTGAATACTTTGACTTTGTTCTAGGCCTCTATTCTTTCTATATTCTTCAAGATTTTGATTTCCAAAGATTTGTTTATTTGTTCGTTCCCAAATGTTAATATAGTGTTGCTTAATTTTCTTTTTAATCTTGTCTGGCCCAATGCCTTTCAACACTTCTAATAATTCATCAGGGCTTTTTGGGATCTGATTCCCTGTCAAGTCTAATGATTTAAAGAGTGCTTCAAAATTAAAATGTTAACCTTTCCCACGAAAATCCTCCAACACGGTCTGCCTGACCGGGTTGACCTCAGGGATCTTTATGATCATTCTAGCTAGAGCTTTTGCTTGTAGCTGCTTTATGTACAAGTCTATAGGCATTATGTCTAATTCTTTTTCTAAAATTTCTTGCAGCGTGTGTTTTGTTGCACCAACAATTGTTCTCAACATCTGATTCTGAGCAGCTGATAGTCTCAGGCTTTGACTAGTTGTTAGTTTCTTCATTCCCACGTTGCATCCGTAGTTTAGTTGTGATACTACGCATGCTTTATATAGCTGTCTTAAGCTATCTCCATTGGCTCCGCTACACGTAAAAGCTAATCGGCTTGTCATGCTTCCTATCTTTTTTACTTTCTTTATTAGTTCTCCTACATGGGTGTTGAAGTTGAGTTGATGTTGTAGGATACCCAAGAGTTTCATCACATTATCTTCTTTTTGAAATTCTCCATTTGGTAGTATCAATCTTGATTCACTTTTGGGATTTTTGTAAAATCAAATGTATTGTAGTTTCTCACCATAATCAGATGATGTATCATTTTCCTTAGCCCACCTTTCGAAAATTCCTAACGCCTTTTTAATGTTTGCTCAATTTCAGGTCTTGTTCCGTGGGTATAAATGGTGATATCATCGACAAAACATATTGTTTTACCATTGATGGTACCTAACTTCTGGTACAAGTCTGATGAGTAAATTAAAAATAAAAGGGGGGAGATTGGGATTCCTTGAGGCAGTCCGCTTTTTATATCGTGATATTCAAGTGATATTTGGTTGTTAATACTGAATTTTGTTTTCCTTTCATGAAGAAAACTTTCTGTCCAGCTAATTAAGTTTCGGCTAACGTTCATTTTACCAAGTTTTTCTATAAGTATGGAGTGAGTAATGTTATTGAACGCTCCTTGGATGTCGATAAGTAACGCTCCAGGATGTATGCTTAGTTTCTCATTTTGCATCTGTTGTCTGTCCCCTTGTTCTGTTCTATTTATATAATAAAATGAATTTAATATCGTTCTTCCTCTGTTTTTCTTTCTGCTTTTCATTTATTTCTCTTGTTAAAACTTCTAAGGCATCCGTGGCGGCAAATACATTTCTCGCGCCAAATTGAGTGCTTGGTAGAAGTGCTTCCACTTCTTGATATAACTTTACTTGAATTAGATTTTCTAGACTTTTACCTGATATATTCAATGAGCTTATTGGCCTATAGCTATTAGGTTTTTTATAATTTGCCTTATTAGGCTTTGGTATCACCGAATTTATAGATTCCTTCCATAATTCTGGATGATAACCATTTTTGATACAGAAATCAAATATTATTCTTATTTGGTCAACCATTGTACCACTTTTTATCACTTGTTTAAGTAGCGGTACAGTTATGTTATCTGGTCCTGGAGCTTTTGCATTCTTGATTGCAGATATTACACCTCTCACTGCTTCTCGACTGACATCACACTCGTCCTCTCCGATGCGGGTCACTGTTAGAGGTTCTTTCTTATCTCTCTGTTCTCTTTCTAGTATTTCTTCTTGTTCTGGGTAAAATTTCTGTTTGAATACTCGTTCTTGGTTACTAAAGGGAATATTTAGAGATGGTGATTTTCTGCCCTGTAAGACTCTGAAAGCCTGATAGATGGTTTCCCAGTCCCTTGACAGTAGATAATCATTACATGCTTTTTTTCTTCTCTTTAATTACCGTGGCGATATATTCATCTTTGCTTTTCTTTATTAAAGTTGGGTCATTACCTTCTTTTTTTGTATCTATGTGTTTTTCTTATTTTTCTTTTACTTCTTTAGTGAACCATCTCTTTGTGTGTTGAGTTATGTGTTTTTTGGGAGTATGTCCATTAATTGTATTTTTAATGAACTTTTTGAAATTACTGATGGTAATATCAATTGCTTCTGGATTGCGGCAACTCTTTACTATTTGATAGTTTGCGAATTTCTCTTGGACTTCTTCCCACTTTGTCTCCTTATAATTCTTTGCCTCATAATTAATATTTTTTTTGTTTCATTTATCTTCATGTTCCAATAAAAGTGCTAGGTGGTCTGATACCACTTCTTCATATCTTTCTAGTTTGAATTTATTTTTCTTTGATGTTCTTAGATTCACTCTTCCTTTCCAACCTCTGGATGATGTTTCTTATTTTGTCAGTTGTTTTTTTGTACTGATCTAACTTTCTGTTCATGATAGAGAGTTGGCTGTCATAATCTTTTTTCAACTTCTGTATGTGTTTCTCCCTTTGTTCATTCATTACTCTAATTATATTCATCATGAAGTCCGATTTCGCTAGTGAGCGTACTTCTTTGGTTGGCAATTCTTTTGTCATTCGTTCCAAATCATTGAACATAGACATGAGCAGTTCTAAACGTATTTTGAGAACAGCCCATTGCTCTTGTTCGTCTGAGACTTTTTGTTTTGCTAGCTTTATTTGTTCTAGCTGTTCCCCTATTCCATCACTTTCTACTTCCTTCGTTAGATTTTGGTTCTGTCTTGCGCCCGACCGACTTTCTTCTGACGTGTTTTAGGTTTTTCAGCCTATCTTTTTGGACGGTACGACCTCTCCTAGCCACTGGAATTCTCGTTGTGGGGGGACTTTTGCCTCCTGAATCCGATTATTCTGTTGTTTGGTCAGTATTCTTACTTTGACCCCTCGTTTTGACCATTTTTAAGCATAGCTCAGAAAAGTCTCATCGGGGATCTCCATCGGGTAATGGGTCCTTTCTATATATTTAGTTTATAGCGAATATACAAACGGTTAAAAGTGCTACATACGTGTAGCACTTTTTAATTTCGCGACATATTTGTGCTACATTTTTCATTCCCTGATATATAATGTTTATTTCATAGAAATTACTATATGATGCAATTTTTGAAAAAAAAAAAAAAAAAAAAAAAAAAAAAAGGAGGTATAGTTAGTTCATAAATGTACGAATCTTTTGAATAAGAGACAGAGAGGGGGTGTACGAGATACAAAAATCAACATAATGTCAAATCAAGAACCATCATCATCAAACAGAGCTACTTAGTGTAGAGATATAGTCTTTATATACGTGGTTTTATTTATCTCTCTCATGAGATATTATATATACATTGCTATTCTTTATTGCCATCATTATTGACATTATATTCATAATGTCAATACTTTATCATTTAGTAAGTTTAATATATTCTATAATGATGTTTGTCACTTTATTAGTGCCCTATAAATTTATGATAACGCCGTTAGTAGTAGTCACTAGCATTTTTCATGACTGGACACTTTCGGAGGGCCCTTTGTTACGTTTCTACTTATAAAAATTGCGGTTTAAATCAGGGAAAACCAGCCGCAATTTTAATTAATAGCAACTAAAAATAGATATAAAAGCTCAATGAAAAAAGGCAAAAGATTTTAAATTAATAATGTGACAACAACTGCCACAATGAAACCAATAACAAAGCGGAACAAGATCTCGCAGATATTTATTGAAGTCCCTTAAAACTCTCCATTTAGAGCCTCCAGTGTTTGAAAAAAAGAAACAAAAAAAAATTTATGCTTTTATAACATGGATTACCAAGAATTTTCACAAGCAAAAAAAAATAGAGAATAATAAAACTTCACATTAATTTTATAAGTTAGCTCTTTGCTTGGTATTTTTTGGTTTACATGTGTTCTCTTTTCGTGTTTGTATCAACTATTGAGTGGACCTTTCGCATACTGCCCGATAGCTGGAACGAAAACGTATTTTACTGTTTGCATTATATAGTGGTTGATTAGTATGCAACAAATAAATCTCTAGTACCTTGTAATTCAATTCGTCGATGTAGCTTGAGTATTAGTTTCACAATCAATATTATAATATACCTTTTGAATTTACTGTTCATTAGCATACCAATTTTACCTTAAAAATATAGACTTCCACACTGCAAGCCTGAAAATCAAAAAATTCTGAGTAGTAATATTCTATGATAATTGGTCTTCCAGATAGAATTTATCAGGAACAAGTAAAATATATCTTTCCATGGCTGCTCTAAACCTTGACTTATACTGCTTTGGTGTTACAACGGTAGGTCGTTTTCCCCCACCACCAACTAGGCCCCTTTCCTTCACCCAACTTTCTAACTTTTTATCCCAAGTAAAAGTTCTTATATAGTCTATAATTCCCGCAACGATTTCATTCTTTTCAGTATCAATGCCAATGACTAATGAATAATCCATAACATTCATTTTGCTCAAAAATAAGGTATCATTCCATAAAGATGCCCTTAACAATTTTTTGCTATGAAGTCTGACAAAAAGAGGTGACTCATAGATATAATCAACCATGTTTTCATCTAGCAAAACCTCATTCTCACTCCCTGTTTGCTCTACATGCCGGTTTCTCATCGATCCTTTCAAATCAAAAATTCTTAAGCTTTTTCGTGGATAATTATAAAAAAGATTTTCCATGATAATCACATTCATTTTAACATTTCGACCAGTGTTTGGATTTTTAATGATAATCTGGTAAAAGCCAAAAATTTTCGACATAGCGCTGGGTAAGTCATGAAAGAGCGATCTCGAAACAAACTCAAAATAACTAGGAGCCATTTTAACAAAAGACTCAAATTCGGATTCGGATAGCTGTTTTATAACAAGCCTATCATCTAATGTTTTCAAAAATCCCGAGCCACTTTTTCCACCAGATGAGTCCCATTTGACACATCTTGATAAACTTTGGATAAAATTAGAGCCACAAGCCTCTCGCAATGCTTCAAATTGGCCTGAAAAAAAAACTTTACAAGAAAGAACAGCAGATTCATCAGTGATTTGAATCTTCAAATGAATAGCTCTTTTCTTCAACATTTCTGCTTCCAAAATCTTCTCTTGTCTTTTAATTATAATCTGAGCTTCTATGCTATCTTGGTTATTCCCAGTCTTATTCGAAGGTTCCGTAAATTCAGATCGCGACTTTCTCACGCTTTGTATGTAACTTTGAGAGCTTAAAGAAAATGCAATTAATGAAGTTGGCTCATCTTCTCTAACAATGACATTAGAATCAACAAATACATGATCTGTTTCTTTCAAAGGATAGCTTAATGGCTTCCACAAAACAGATCTGTCTGCCCAGAATTTTTTGATGGCAGCTATAAGAGTGTTTTTCTCTTGTTGAGGCAGTTCTATTTCCTTTTTGTCTTTGAGCTGTGATTTTTGCTCTATGTTATCTGCTTGATTTTTAATATATGTACTTTGACTTTCAGAAATCGGCTCCTTTTTTTTACCCCGGCATTCAGTATCTTTAGGGTCTGCATGCACTGTTTCACATTTCGCATTTGTGCCTTCTGTTGCTTGCTCTGCAGACGTCATATTCATTTGATCATAATCATCACTTAATGATGATATTGCGTTATCCGTTTTCATTTCTTTCTTTCTATCAAGAGCGATCAGACTTGAATCAGTATCTATAATAGTGCGATATTTTTTGAAATCTTCTGTATCTAGCTTCATAGATACGCCAATAACAGATCCAGTTTCGTCAGATTGCGAAGATTTTCTGTTTTCGGATTCATCCTGCACTGCGTCCTCAAAGTCTTGATAGACCTCGACAATTGGCTGCGAATCAATCAAAGGAATCGCTCTATATCTGCGAGCAATTTTCTTTCTTTCATTCTCTCTTTCTAAAAAGAATTCTTGATTTAAGCTTGCTTGCATTTGGTCATAGTAATCTTTCAACATTGTAACTTTGGATATTTGATGTGACTTCTTAGGGCTTTCAGATTCATTTAACATTCCTGATCTATTTATTAATTCTACCTTTAATAAATGGTCTGCTATTTGTTCAGATATTCTTGATGCACATTCTGATGGGCAGCGTCTGCCTGTATTTCTGTCTTTCTTTTTTTTTGATATTTCGTGCTTAGATTCTAATTGTGAAGTTGTATTTGGCGTTTCTCCTTGTATGAGTTCACCTGGTTTCATTTTTTCCGCTTTCTGTGCTGAAGGTAGTTTTGCTGATTCTGTCTCAGTAAATGACTCTAAATTGGTGACATTGGCACCAACATCTAGTACCTTCTCCAGATTGTTTTGAGAAAGAAATAGTTTATTATTATCTATTATTTTTAGTTTCTCAGTAGCTGTATTTGTTTCATTATTAGCAAACACCAGATATGTTGATTTCTGAGGCTCATTAATAAGCTTTTCAGTACCCACCTTTTTGTTTTTAGCACATACAAGGTTATCATCAATCTCTTTTCCACTTTCTTTCTCTTTTTCTAAACTAATAGTGAAAGCACCCCCATCATTATCGACGATCTTAATGTTGTCATTATTCTCTTCCATTAATGAGTTTGTTTCGTTATTCTTTATTTCTTCTGCTTCATTTTCTTCAACAGGTTTTTTTTCTTTGAAAAAATTCCTCAATTGAAATGCAGTAATTTTTTTGATATCTATCTCATTTGGCATGTAATCTTCTTCAAATTTACTGAATTCCGAGTCCCAAAAGACACTTGTTTTCTGCAAATCTTGAAAAATTATATTCAAAGACATATAATCCAAGGGAGAAGTTTCTTCATAAGTTTGATTTGCCTTGTGCAAAATTTCTCTTTGGTTGTTATTGGCAAGCCTGATCAAATCTTTGACCTTTTTTGTTGCTGCCTCAGCAGCTTCCTGGTTAGAACTATCAATCTTCACGCCTTCAAGGCGGCTCAAAACACTGTTAAAAAATTTTATAGTTTTGTTGACAATAGTTGAATGTGTTTTCAATTTCAATTCAGCATCAACCTCAGTCTTCCAATGGACTTTATTTCCAGGGACTACAATCTCAAAAAGATTAATTTTACTATAATCAAATTTCACGCACATATCATCAAGGCCAAAAAATTTAATCCTATCTTTCAAATCATGGCTGCACTCGTTAAAGGATACTTGCAAAGGTACACCTAAGAAGCTTAGTTCCAAAAATTTTCCAAAGGAAAACTTGTATGAGTTTTCATTCATTGGTAATACTGGAGTTGACTGACCACATTTTTTGCAAGTACTCCAGATCAAGATAAGATGTTGCAAGCCAGGGATCTTACACAACATGCGTCCAATAGATACCGTAACCACTCCATCACCATGAATATAACTTTTATAGTGGTCAACTAGCTTGGAACCACATCCTTCCAGACAGATATTATTTGATGAATATATCAATTCCTCAATATAGTGACCCAAAGGAACATCGGTATAATCCATGTAAAATTCAATTTGCATGATCTTTGGGAAAACGCAATGTGTTTGGTTCTTAATATTAGTAGTAGAATATAGGATGCTGACAGTCTGGTGAAAAGACACCTCGAACAAAGTTTGCATTTGTTCAGCGTAAATTTCCCATTGTCTAGAATATGATTTAAATGTAGAGCGCAACAATTTCAAACTTTGGCGTATCATAACTTGAGCAATATTCATGATTGGTTTTTGAGATTTTTGATCAATAATATCCAAGTTGACCCCATATTCCCTTAAAAAAATCTCTGCGCTTTCATAACTAACATTAGGTGCGCCATATTTAGTAAGAAACGAGTTCAATGTCTGCTCACATTTTCTCGCTCTAACCAATAGATATGGCAAAGGTATTTTTGTACTGGGGGAAATTGAAAGAAGTCTGCTGTCAAAATCATCAACAAAAGCAGAGCCTAAACCTTCTACAGGTCCATGTCGGAGATAATTTCTCAAATCCTTCTCCTTCGGTATGGAAATGAATTCGTTTCTGAAAAGAAATGTCTCTAACTTCAAATGATACATTACATACACCAAAAACTCCAGAATATTTTTCATTTTCGTCAAAGTTGTTTCATCATCACCTCTCAATATTAGAGTGCACCCTAGTGTACTTTTGCAGCCAATAAAAAACATGAAGCTTTTCTTGATATTTTTATGAACAAAAGTTCGAACTTCAAATAAATCACAAGATCCTAACTTTGGATTAGTAGCTAGCTTTTCCATGGATCCTACTATATCCGCTTCGGTGACTCTTGAAACACGATCAATAATTTGTGACTTTAAATTAAAAGCAACCGAAATTTCAAATTTGTCTAGCAATTCTAAAGCATAGCCTGATATTGCTGATCCGGAGAGTAAAACATCTGGTTTTGGGTGAAGCAGAACTATTCGTTTCACTAGCTTATCGAGATATTCTTTCTCTTGTGCAATTACTTGATCTATACTAACAAAAGTATCGGTCCCCTTAGTGTAGCTCAATGGAAACGTGATCAAAATTAGTGTAGGACTCTTGATCTTTGCTTTCATGGACTTGAGTGCGACATTCTTTGTAAAAACAATACCATTAATTATTTCACTTTCCTGAGGTGTAGACCCTAAAATTTTTTTTATTTTGAAATACTTGGTTACGTCAAAGCTATCTCCACTTTTAGGTTCTGGGTCAATCTGTTCAATACTCTTTAACAATTTCTGAGTTGTTTCGTACCAAATTTTCTTCTTCTTGACTCCGAACAGTACCAACGTTTGTTTTAAAAATTTATTAATATAATGAAGACTACTTTCTGTTAGTTCTTTGTACATAAATTCTTTTTCATGAAAATTTTCAATACTATTCCCGATTTTAGAGTCCAACTCTTCAGGCTTTGTTTGGTTGGCAAAAACTTCACCAGCAAAAGGAAGAGATATAATCAGCTCAGAATCTTTCTTATATTGAATAGATGTTGATTGCTTTACTCTGGGAGAAGTGCCATTGCGAAAGCTTGAGTTATCATCAAAAGCTCTTTTGACGCTTTTACTTCTTCTTCTCTTGAACCTCATCAAAGACTGGTTTTTGTCATGACCGCTTCGCGTACCCGCGTTATATTGTTGATTGATGCTATAATTTGATTTTGACAGTCTCAAGTTAGACTCTTTAGAGCCATGTATTTGACTGTTCAAAGTAACCATCGATTCAGAATGCGGACCACCATAAATGGACATCGAAGTTTCATGTTCTTCAGGTGACAGTTCGTAACCACGCCTGCTATCATATTCTATGCCTTCCAGAATAGATGTAGATCGGTCTAATTTATCTTGGAATAACAATGGAGATCCTTCAAAGAGAGGATTATTATCTTCAGACCAATTTCCGTTCCCATTATAATTGTCAGCTGTTATTTCATTATTATCTATATTCGTATCAATATCCTCTTCATTTTCATCAAAATCATCACTTGAATCATCATAATCATATGTCAAGCAGTTATTACAAAGTCTTATTTGCCCATTATAATGAAACCTTTCACCCGAAATCAAGCTTGTACAATCATTGCAAAAAATTTGCCCGCAAAGTCGGCAATGATGTCTTCTTCTAAAAGTAGTAAATGCTTTACCACATCTAAAACATTCTTTCGCGCTATTGTCCTTCATCCAGTAGTCTTTGGACAATAGCAAATTACTCTTATTTAATGGCTTGTTCAGAAAAAGCTGATACATTTTGAATATATCGATTTTACCTAGCCAATCATTTACTTGCTATCCAGCATTTGTACAAAGTAGCGTGTCTAAGTGCTGTGGCCTAATTGTTAAACTGATAGCTAGGTGTGAGTTTCAATTTTTTCTTTGGCGGGGGAATTGTGCTACATTAATCTAGATTGTCTCACACCTTCCGTGCATATACATGCACATCATGTTTCTACGATTCTCGTCTAGTTTTCCTATTTATATTATGTAAAAAAAAAAAAAAAAATATAAAAAAAAAAATACTGTTATAATTTCGTATATTTATTTTATTGTCTTTATTTCATGGGGACAAGTTCTCCCTACTCAAAATATACAGCTTACACCGCGTCAACTAATTCAATCATCGGTTTTTAGTAATCCGCGAAGCATACCAGCTGACATCAAATTGCTAGAGACAAGTCCTTTTCACATTAATCGCCGTTCTGGTGACTGAAACTAAGTTCAAGTTCAACTTTCAACTTTAGTAATGAAAAATTCGCGCTTCAATCTTAGTACACATATTTTAGCCTTTTGATAATTTTAGAAATAGACGAACTGTATAGATTAACAGCGGATAAATTTTGGTGGCTGCCTGCTTGCCTAGAAAAGCGCTACATTAGAGAGAAACTGACGCTCAATAGCTAGTTGTGTTACTAAAGTTCTGTTTTGTTACGTAGAATCAAGATCATATAATTCATGAGAAATTCAATGGTGATTTATAAGCTTTTTTAGAAAAAAACAAAGGTCATTATTTTAGAACTTGGTGTTAGTAGTTGAAAATAACATAATTTTTACTAGCAAATAGATGAAACTGTTGGAGTAGCTTCTCAAATTCAGTTATAAAGCGAAGGAGTAAAACTTATTTCGAAGGCCAATATCAGTATCTAGTAAGTTTAGTCCATTAGTATCGTAAACCAGCAATTCTTCTGTATGTTTGGGATTGATTGCAAAATTTTTCATCTCGAATGTGTTCCACAAACCGTAGTTTCCCATTGCAAAGACTGTGAAGTATGTTTCTATTTCAGGGCCATATCTTTTTTCTAAGGTTTTACTTTCTTCATCTGTTACTAAAATATAATAGGCGATTTCACCTCCTAGGCCACATAGAAGAAATCTACTGTTACTTTCGACTTGTTCAAAATATGAATTTCCAAGCCAAGTGGGAAAAAAATCACAATTTGTTATACGGGCGATAGTTGAGCACCGATTCTTAAAAACCTGGAGCAATTTGTTGTTTTTTAAATGAAATCCAGATACAGTAAAATGTAACTTATCAAAAAATATGAGAAATTTCCCATTATCTAAACAACAGCTGTTGATCATATGTCTTGAAATTGAATCATTATAAAAGTTGATCAACTTTCCATCTTGAAGCTTGAAAAGTGCGACAGAACTGTGTTTTGTTGACACTACTATAGTATCTTTATTTTTTATAACTATATCCAAAATTTGGCTCCCACAAACATAATGTTTTATGGGCAGATCAATAGACTTAGATTCACAATTATACCTGCGACTGTATAGGGTGTCACCACTAGAATAAATAAGGGTATTCAATTCTTCAATTTGCTTAACTGTAAAAACCGGTGCGTCAGTTTTCCAAGTATACAAATTGTTAACTCTGATAGAATCTTTTTCACTTTTTTCTCTTTTCAACTCAATAACATGAACTGAGCCCTCGTTATTAAAGCTGCAACCAACCACAATATTTTTATATATTGATTTAGAACGTTTTACGCAAGCCAGGCTAGGTTGCTTCATGATGCTCCAATCAGTTATAGATAGAAGCTTTTCATTTCTATTGAAAATTGATTCTTTATTATATTTTTTGACTTCTATTGACTTAAGTTTTTTGGAATTTTTGTAATCAAAAAAGTATAGCTTATGGGAATTCGCGTCATTTGATAAAATACAGAAAACGTGTAAGTATGGTATATTCAAAATTCTATTTGCAGTGACGCCAATTTTGTAGGATTTGGGACATGGGTTCACTGTGTCTGATAATTTGCAAAAAAAATAACCATCTTCTCTTAATATTCCTATTACATCATTCTCACCGTTTGCTCCATCAAATGGCAAATAAGAAATTTTGTAAACATTTCTTTCATTACCAACATCATTCATAAATACAATAGAAGGAGTCACTATATTCAATGATGTGAACAAAGGAATTCTCCATAATTTCCTACCAACAAGAAATAAGTGCCGCATGTCATTTGAAGCCGTTAGCTTTACTGGCGAAGAGCCTAAATTTAATGATGTTTCACCAGTGAAAAAAAGTTTTTTCGTATGGCAGAATTCGTAGCCATGATCATTTGTAAAGGCTCCAACATTGTCTTGCAAATACATATTTATGGATACTATATTCCCAAATTGATCGGCACTATAGCAACAGGCTTCATTATGATCCCTCCTTGTAACAACAAGGACATCGTGGATTATACTCTCGCAAAATTGTTCAATTTGAAATTCCTGGAGAAACCTAATCTCCAGCTGTCTTTCGTCAGAGCTATAAAAACGTATTATTCCCTCAGAGCATCCAACAACCAAAAAAACCTTGTTATCAATTTCGAAGATTCTCATGCAAGATACTTCAAAATCTAAATTAATAGAAATCATTTCCAAATTTGACTCCTTTATGCTTTTCGTTGAATCAAAAAATTTATAAAGTAATTTGTAACCATATGTTTCTTGATTCACCGTGATTAATGCCAAACCCCCAGAATTTGATAATTCTGCAAGAAAAATGGACTCTAATGATGGAAACTCAATTTTCAGAAAAATCTTTCTCATGTTACAAACCATCACATTTCTAACTGTTATCTGTATCATTAACTCAGTATTATTGAAATATTTAATCATTATCGTTTCATTTTCTAAATCTATTGAAGAACCAATAGGTACTTCTGACATTTTGCCTTCTGATTCTATGTACGAATAAAGGCTATTTCTACTAAGAATTTGGTTATTCACCAAAAAATAATAGTTATGAGTCCTAGTTTCCGTAGAATAGCCTATTGGGAAAATATTTGTACATTTTTTGAAAACAGGATGAGCTTTTTGAATCTTTGCATCGACTCCTTGTCTCATGTGAGTAATAGTTCCATTTCTTCCTTCACCTGAGGAAATCCATAATTCCTGGGACGTATAGGGCAGTTTACCTTTAAGATTATCGATGACAGTAAAGTCAAATACAGGGCACCAGTTTGTGTATTTGTCATAGATTTCTAATATTTCAGCTTGGTTCTTTTCAGCAAAAGTTGGCACTGCTATCACTGACTCTGAATCACCAGTGCTAATAAACTTGATTCTTTCGCAATAACCACTGGACTTTTCGTCGCCATATGTCAACATGAATTCCAAATTATTGGTTCTCACCTCAGAAGAATCTTCAATGTTAAGAGGTTCAAGTATAAAAACAGATAAACAACAATTCTTCACCAACCCCAATGATGAAACCTCAATTTTTTCATTGTTTCCAACTGAGATCAAATAAATCATACTGTCAGCCGCCGAAATTAATACTTCGTTGTACCTTTCAAACTTTTGTAAATTTGAAGCAATTATGAAATCTCTAGGCTGGTAATAATTTATAGGAAATGCATTTGAATAACAGTATTTGACAAATTCCGTCACTCCAGAGCGAATTTGATCATAAGTTAATATAGAAATCTGGCTCTCAGAAATCAATAATATACTGCTATTGTTTCTTAATGGGACAACCATGCAAGGCAAAACAACATCATTAAATAAAGGTAGAGTCGAAATATTATTAATGTAGTTAGTTTCTAGCCTCTCCATATCTTGTGCCATATTTGAGCTTGATTTACTGTTATCGTATAACCAATCAAAAACTCTTATTTGAATTCTTTTTTCGGGAGTAAGTACAAAAGTATACAATTTGACCCCACATAAATTATTCTCGTTACTTGGGGCCTTGTAATCACAAAAGAACCCACTGTACAAGATTGATCCATTAATTTTTAACATTTGGAATTTCTTGAATCTAACACATTGATTATTAGCAAAAGGGGTGCATTTGAATATGGTAACATAATTTTCAATAGCATTAGCTGAAAAATATGTTCCTGATTCGTGGCATGCAATGTTATACCCAATCTGGAATGCCGGTGGTATTTTCTCAGGATCAAATATTTTACACCAACCAAAGGCTTTAGGCACTATTATATTATACTCGGTCATTATTAATGTCATTAAGACAAGGTATCCAGACGATAAACAAATCAATAAAGTATCTTCATTGGAGAAATATTTTTGGCTTTTCGGATCGTTGGGGTCATACTTCAAATTTCTGATTTGAATACCTGGTAATGCAGCCGCTGATTTGACTGTGGAAGGTAACGGATATATGTTTGAGTCAACAAGTAAACTTGTGTTTCGAACTATAATTTTCTTTTTGACCAATTTTGGAATATAAGTTGAGGGACAAGATAAGTCGTCCCCTTGCAACGAGAGACATTCTTGACCATCCTTAATAGCCAATAATTCATCTAATGTATCAATTGAGCCAAAAGTATCTGATGAAAACGCATCACTATCTTGGTGGTGAGAATCCAATTCTTTCTTTATTTTATCGTCAAATAACGAAAAATCAGAATCAATTCCATTTTTACTATTCTTTTCATATACTGATACATCCTTATTTATAGATACATTAATCTCAAAGATATATTTAACTATAGGCGAATGAATCAAAGTATTTTTTAGTACCCCATTGTATTCAGAAATCTTAGGGGTTTCAAAATCCAACATTATTGTAAGACATGCTAGTTCCAATTAAGAAGTCGTTTTCGTCAATTCATCTAATGGCATATAGAAACATTCATAGTTCCGGTAGGCTGATTCCACCCACACAAAAAAATTAATGTGTAAAAAAAAAGAAAAAAAAAAAAAAATGTCAAATGGATGTTTGCTTAGTAATATCTTAGTTTCTGCATTCTAATAGTAACATTCTAATAGTAACATTCTAATAGTAACATTCTTATATTAGCTCTTTTATTAGTTTTATTGTCCTTCACATTTGCTAATAAATTGATGATAAGTCCCATTCCTCACATTTACAAATGACTTCCAGTCACCAATCAATATCCTTTCTCATAGGCCTTGCACAGTTTTGATCTTTTTTAAATCCAATAACGAAAAAAGTATTTCAAAAATGAAGAGGATTTTTAATCTCATCTTATTATTTTTACTATCTATTGAGTTTCACTTTTACCCTCTCAGATCTTATTCCACCAAGAAATAAACTAGGTCTATTTATTTTATTGTCTATCTTAATTTGAGCATCTTTCAAGAGCTCTGCTCAGAAATCTTTTTTCTTGTATTTATATCTCTAGTATTTAAAATTCATATTTAGTTTATTTTTGTATTTACTTTCTATAGTTAACTATTTAACATTACTTTAAAATGATTATCATGTTCTTCTGAAATTCCTACTATTGGTCCTAAGAATCTGATTATTCAAATAGCAAACAAATAAAATCGACACAAATATGAGTTAATTTTAAAGAACATAAATACTGTGAAAAAAGGGTATATAAACAAAAGCATATATTATATTGAACTACATATAGATACCTATATATGGACTTATCTGAAAGCTGAACAAAATATAATATAAATAAAGTATAAATATCGCTACTAACATATATATAATCTATGATACACTTTTTCTAGCTTAGCTTCATCTTTAGTGAGAAGTATTAAGATCTCCAATTTTTGGGACAATACGGTACTTAATTTATCTTCTGTTTGCAACGCGAGGATCAATAATGTATAATTCTAATCAGCAATAAACACAGAAAAATGTATAAAACAAAGATGTACTATCTAAAGAAAATTAAGCTCTTGTTCGTATAAGAAGAAGTGTAATAAATTATTATTGTCTTTACTCCCAAACCCCTCATTTCTGCTTCTTCAGTTGTTATCAATTCTCAGACTACTAAAGGTCTAAAGTTCAGTACCTGAGCTCCACTTTGGTCAAATTTTTACTTTTTTTTATTTTTTATTTAACTTTTCCTTTCATATTATTGAGTGGTATATTGAGCAAAAGGATTGAAAATAGAGTAATGAAATCAGTAAAGAAATTGGAAGAAGATAAAATTGTTGGAAAGCAAATAAATAAATAAAAAAAATAAGTAATTATTTTTAAAAAAAAATGAATAGAAAAATAAGTAGAGAAATTGGCAAAGAGGTTAGTAGAATGCTTGGCTAAAAAGATTAAAGGGAATGGAGATATTAGTACAAAAATGAATATAAAGTAGTCAAAGTTGGAGCAGAAAAAAATGAGTAGACATTCAATTTAGGTAGTTTAAAAGAAATTCTGAAAATGTGATTTACGGTTGATAGAATTCAACACATAAGTGATGCAATCTTTCACTTTGTTCCTCTTAGTTTTGATTCTATAATTAATTCCTTTTCGCCAAGATTGAACCTGATTTCTTCTCTTTTAAGTTACAACTTTACTCATTTCTCTACTACTTTCTCGTCATTTTATCTTTTTTCTTTAAACAAATCTTATTATACCAAGCTTTCTTTCATAACTGTGTCTTATAATATAATAATTTGGCTTTGTTAACCATCACTTTTCATTATAAATTAACATAAATTACTGTATTTCTTTTGGTCTCTTTGCCATTTATTTCAAGTAAGTATTTTCCTTTGTTCTTCACTATCCTCACCCAATTTTTTTAGTTAATTCATGTAATTGTTACTTTTTATTGCATATATAAAAAGTCTTTTACTGTTCGCTTCTATTTTTCTTTTTTTTTTTTGATTTCTTTCCAACACAATTTATACTTACATATATTCGTAAAATTACTCTAGTCATTTCATTTTATGTTATTCCATATTTATTGTTATACTTTATTTAAATCTCGATCTCACATCAACTTTCACTCGATATATATACTTTCCGTCCTATTGTTTTTCTTCATTTTCACAGTTTACACACTCTCTTACTAACTGAGTTTATATTAATTTTAACTGCATCTTCGAATTATATCAACTGATCTTTATTCTTTTTTTTGAAAATTAATAATTATGAAGGAACTAAGAGATCTCTTGCCTTATAATTTTCGATTTCATAATCAGCCTTATTAATTGTATACTATCTAGGTGAGATAAAAACCTGTTTATAATTATAAAAATGTTTCGAGCACAATAAAACTATACAAGAAAAGAAAAGATAAGAAAACAGAAGAAAAGAGGAGGAGAAATGATAGGGTAAAAATTTCAAAATAGTAAAATATACAAACTGTGAAATGAAACATAGTCACAAAAATGGAGAGAATGATTTAAATTTTTTTCAACGTTTTAATGCTGATGTCAAATTTTAGTCCACAATATTTTCAATTAGTTTATGGAACCAAAATAACACAACCAGTTGCATTTGTGTTAAGTTGGCTTCTAACCTCCACTTTCAATTATTTAAAAATTATAATATTTTTAATACTCGAATTAACAGCATTTCTTTACAACGTATATGTCCTTTAAAAGATTTTGATTGTAATAAATAGAACAGTCATACATAATTCAAGACATAGTTGTTAAAATTGACGTTCCGCAAGTAAAAAATTGGTGCGCAAAAAAAAAAAAAAGAATTGCACTTCTTCAATTAAAAACTATAGTAGACAAGTGAAATATGAATAAAAAAAGAAAAATTAATAGAGTTCAAAAATTATGAGCTACTCATTTAAAATTCTATATCAGTGAGACAGTAAATATAAGATTAATGATAATAACTACAACAGCAATAATAATAAAACTCAGTTGGTTATATTTATGACACATTTTGAAGTGACGCATGTTAGTTTGATATATATTATCCGATGGAAAATATCAGTTCATATGATGAATAACACATGTTATACTTGTTTTTCTAATGCATGCTATATCACGGTATACGAAAACATATTTGTCTTTTTTTTCTTCTACATGCCAGCTTTGTTAATCGTACAATTACATATAGACAAATATACGAGCTTTCACAATGTTTACTGTAATTTTATGTCATGTTTTTTTATTTGTTGTTAACAATGCTGGCTAAATACTAAAGTGCACCAATTTTGACCTCTGGTGTCCTTTGATCTACCCCAATATGTATGTAATTTCCTCTTTTTTTCTTTCTACTAATTAATTTTTATAAACAGCATTTTGATATATCATGCCAATATTGAACACCACTTATTTTGTATAATATTTCAATTTGAAGTAAAACAATTCTATCAAGACAATAGAGATAAGCATATAAATACATCATAGAACATTTGGATACATTCGTTCTTATTTTTATGAGGGCTATTTATGCCCCAGAGGTCATCATGTGATAACAACTGCAAAGCTTTTGACGCACAAACAAATAGGAAAAAAAATAAATAAAAAAAAAGTGACTGTTACAAATGCATATACCAACTCTGGGGTAGTTTGGCCCCCAACATGCATAGGGAGCATCTCACAAGATTAATATATGGAAGTCTCTGGGTTGGAAGAATAGGAAACTGAATGATTCGGGGTTATATCCCATATAAAAGCTTTATTTTATCTTTACTCGCTAAAAATACAGTTTCAGATAAATTTAGAAGCTTTAGTATGGGCAAACAGCAAAAAAAAAAAAAGAAAAAAATATAAATAAAACAAAACAAAACTTTTTTTGAGCGTGTGCCCAATGTTTGGATCATATGTCAAATGTGGAATTCAAACCAAATGAATTAAAAAAAAAAAAACAAAAAAAAAAAACAATTATTAAATGTGTAATATCGTTTAAAAGAAACATAGACTTTGTAATATTTATCAAGTATTTCATTAAGCATTAAAAATTTATGGAAAATAAAAAAAAAAAAAAAAAAAAAAATAGCACTAGTAGCTATAGCTATGAAGCGATGTAGAGAAAACAGGAAAATTTCCAACAAGATTTGAGAGTTTCAAAATTTATTGGTTATCACTATTTTGCAAGATTTACCCTCTAAATGTCTACTAAATGCTTACAATCAAAATATGATAACTTAATTTCGTAAAGACATTGCTTTTTAGGCAATCTATAGAGAGAGAAAAAAAATAAAAAATTTTTTTTTTTACTTTTTTTTTTTCTTTTTTTCTCCCTAAATTTTACTTTTTTTTTTTTTTTTTTTTTTTTCAACTGTTATTTCTCTTTGAAGCCATTAATCTGTTTGAGATATATTTGGTATCAAGCTTACCACAATAATAAAATATTATTTTCTCAATATTCTTCTAAGTTGTACAAGTAAGTTTGTGTTAATATTATCTCTGTGAATGTTCTTTCACACATTTTATATGAGAGTTTTGTGAAATTCTGTGCGTGCGCGTGCTGATATTAATACAAGAAAAAAAAATTAGCTTCCTATATATTGAGTCCAAACTTTTATTCCATTTGCAACTTCATAAAGAATATTGTCAGGATTATCAAGTCAATTCATATTTCTTGCTTCTATACGTAATACAGTAATAAAAACAATAATAGTAATATTCATAGCTATTATTATTATAATCACACGAAGGATAGCAATATTATCATTATCCATCAGATAAAAATTTCTGCTTATTACCAGCAAAAAAAAAATAATAAAAATTAATATAAATCAATATCAGTTTTCAACCCCCAATATATCAAGTCAATGTTGATTAAACCTAGTAATAGGAGATAGAACGACTCCACTAAAGTATAACACCAGAAATCAGTCAAATTACTGATTCAAATTGTTCAAATATAATCTCCCTGAAAAAAAAAAAAAAAAAAAAATAACAGAAAATTTTGATCTGCATACATTATGGCATTAGCTAACACTAGACCAGTTCACCAACTACCAGTACATTCTCCTCATACAGAGTTTAGTGAGATTAATTTGATGAGCAATGAGTCCAAAATCAAACTATCACCCTCTCAAATTCTGCGGCCCTCAACCATTTCTAAAAATATTGCTTTGAAACCAATTGATAAACACTCTGATGATAATGATTATGATGATAATAATATTGGTATTAACAACAATAATAATAATAACAATAATGCTGATGCTCAAATAACAACAAGATCTTTATCGACAACAGATAATCTTTTGTCTTCAGTACTGTTATCGAGTGAGGAAACTAATGGGAAGGAGAGTCATGGTTTGGTTGAACCAAATAACAACTTGTCTTCATCATCATCGTCGTCATCATCATCTATTTCTTCTAGGAGCCCCTCTACTAAACCACTTTCAAGTCCTCTAAAGCTCTCTTTTGATATAGAAGGAGAGTCAGCGACTACTGGAATTGACTTGACAAAACCCCATTCAGCAAAAAAAAATGACCAAGATAAACCAAGAAAAAAATATAACACCAATCCAGATAAACAAAAAGAGAAAAAAAATAACAAGATTAATGTTGCTGCCACTGGTATTTCTACCACCATTCCTGTAACTGGTGAAAGACCAAGGCCTGATAAAGACGTTTCATTAGAAGATGAGGTATTATTTACAATATTTCAGATTTTGTATGACAATGATTCTGAAGGTAAAGGTATGACTGTAAAGCAGATTTGTGATGTTTTGCTTGAAAAGCACCCAGAGACTGCCAAATTATCAACAAAAACTTCTAATCTTGTTAGTGCTAAGTTGAATGCCTATGTTAAAAGAGTCGAAAAAGGTGAAAAGAATTTGAAATATGCCTTATCAAGAGAATGGGCAGACACTTCTCCTAAAAGAATGGTGTATGTTTATAGAGGTATTCTTACTAATGATTTCTATATTCATGCTATTGCAGCAATGAAAACCTTGGAAGAAAATTTCGAAGAAAAAAACAAGCTTTCTAATGGTAATAATGATCTGATTAAAACAAATACCAGTCATCTGGGTAGCCCAGGTGAAATTAAATTCAAGAAAAAAAATTCTATTGAAGGTCCGAATGAAGATGGTTTATTATTGGCAACGACCCAGAGTCCAAATGAAGACGTGAATTCTAAGCCTTCCACCACTATAAACAACAATAACAAGAGCAACAACAACAACAACAGCAGCAGCAGCAACAACAACAACAATAATAATAATAATAAAAACAACGGAAACAATAACAATAATAAAAACAATAATAACAATAGTAATGGTAATAGTAGAAATAACAATGATAATATCGCGGTTGCTGCTCCAAAGAATATTTTCAATAATAACAGCGATAGTCATATAGATATGCGCATAACCCCAATATCAATACCTTATAACGCCGATGTTGTATTGGCTAGTTCACCTATTTCTGGATCAACTATAGCTTTGAATCCTGCCATAAGCAACAATTCCAGTGTGTCAACTGTTAACAGCACGCTTTCAGATATTGGCTCTCAAACCCAGCATCAACTTTATGATTCACCAACAGTATCGGATTACGAATTTGATGAACTAGACCTGTTTGACGATGCATATGAAAAAGATCTTGATGAAGCTGAAGATGATGATGAAGAGTACGACCATCGTAACTATCATCAAACTCAGAGCCATTCACAACTAAACGCTAAAAGAAAAGATAAGAGATCTAATTCTGGTAGTCTAGGATATCCAGGAAAACTAATCAAGAGAGTTAAAAATATTACTGCTGCAGCTGCTGCCCCAAGAGTCCCAAAAAATATTGCTAATACCCCAAGTCCAAGTATAGTAATGGCTGCGGCTGCTTCACTAAGAGCTGCTGCTTTACATGCCTTATCACCAGTTGAATCTTCATTAAACAACGAAAATGGCGAAGAAAAAACCGATAATAAGGACTCTACTACTAGATGGCTTCAAACAGTGAAAGATGGGTTTTTGACTCAAGAAATTGGTAATCCGGAAGATATTTCATTAGCTGAACTTGACTCATTATTTAACTGAATGCTTATTAGTTACTGAAGACTAAATTTATTTTGTTTGCCAAGTTCCTTCCCATCTAGTTCATACTGCCTCATATTATTCACCTTGCAAATCTGTGATCATCATCATTGTATCTTATAGTTCATATTCATATTCTATTAATGTATTTTTTTTCCTGTCAGTATTTTTTCTTTTTTTGTGTCTATTCTATCTTATTTTATTTTTTTTTTATTATTATTTGAGTGTCCAAAATTTTTCATTTCTATCTTTCCATGAACGAATTACGATTGTTTTTTTCTCCCTATATTTTTTTTATTTTTTTTTTTTTTTTATCTTAATTTTTATTTTTTTCTTTCTTTTTTTCTTTTTTCATAAATGTATATTACTCATGATTTCCTGTTTTATTATATTTTTTTTATAACTATTATTATTTTTACTATTACTGTTATTACTATTACTACTATTACTGTTATTACTATTACTACTATTACTACTATTACTATTATTATTTATCATCTTTTTCATTCAATAATTATCTTATTATTATTATTATTATCAATTTTACCCCCCCCCCCCCAATTATCATTATTTATCAACTTATTTATTTTCCCACATTGTGTCCATTTTTTCCAACTCTTTTCTTCAACTTTTCAAAATATATTCGCTTATGATCAATTGCTTTTCTTTGAAAAAATTTCGTAATTTTGATTCTCGTTTATCCTAGTCAGTAATCAGTATTGTCACTCTATACATTTATAACCAAGCATTTGACCAAAAATAGAATTAAATCATATATTTATACGTTTTGAATATTCTACCCAATCCTTTTTTGTCTCTAATATATATATATATAACTATTGTTTTTGGTAACTTTTACATTTATTTTTAAAGTGGAAGGCGACTTCAAAATAGTTTACAAAATGGTAACTTACAATACATGAATTATAAGGAAAACAAATTTATGACGAACATGAAAAAATATGATGAAAAAAAATAAAACTAAGAATACACACACATATATACACACACACGCAAGAAAAAAAAAAAAAAAATAAAAGATAGTCGTGAATATATATAGTTGAATCAGAACAAAATGAAATTTTAGGTATCATCATGTATCCTTTTTGTTACGAATGACTTTATCAGTTTCATAAATCATTCTATCCATAACTGCTCCAATAGTTAATACACCACCGATTGCCGAACAAACATTTAAAATGAAAGATCCCCATGTGGTATAATATTCTTCTCTATTTATAACTTTGAGAGGACTGATTTCGATATTGAAGAAAACAGCAGGGTGGCCTCCTCTAGAATGGACTGTATGTTTGTGATCTTCATCTTTTCCACCAATCAATGGTCTATCATGTTTTGTCGCACTAAATTGATTCGTTTCAAGCCAAGTATGATTAAGAAACTCATATCTAGTAGAAACAACTTTAAGATAATAAGAAAACACATGTTCTTTTTCTCCTGTTTTCAGCTGAAATCCATCAAGAGGATGAGTAGTCATCATTAAATTTCTCATGTTTTGGTTATCTTTGTCATCATTCAATGCTTTTTTATGAAAATTATTACCAGGATCAGGGCCAAATGATAAATGATTGATTTTATGCTCAAAAGTAAATTGTGGATGTTGTTGGAAAAGTGACAAATCATGGATATGTCTACCATTACCGGTGAAACTGGCACCTGGGGCTATATGCAAATTCCCATTGATTCTGTTAATATTTGCAGTTCCTTTGATGCGGCATCCTTCATTAATTCTTTCTTGAATTTTAGCGGTATATGCTTGACATTGCTCAATATTATTACCATCATAGAATGCCCAACCGCTACTCACATATGCTCTTCTTACATCTTCACATGAATTACAACAAACTTTTTGATCCAACAGTAATTCATCATTTTTGGTTTGATCTTTGGCACCGTAACAAGATCCACAATATTCAGCTCCTTGTGTTGTTGATCCACTGCTTAGCATCTTAAATTCTTCAGCTTCACCAATTTCATTACCATGAGAATCAAGTCTTGTTTGTTGAAACCCAAAGTTACTAATATCAACTTGTAATTCCCCGGAAATGTCCATGAGATCGAGAGTAAGTACTTCACAAGGAAGCTTTGGAAAACTAATATCCAAGTTCACGTCTAGTCTTTTAGCTCTATCTCTATCCACAACAACTTCTGGGCGAAGTACCACGGTGTTGAATTCTCTCCATTCATTTAAAACCAATAACATAATAGTAATGAAACATGTTATGGTAACTAACCCCCCTGAGCTAGTTCTAACCTTAGCATCATCAACAGTTTTAGCAAATGCATCAAATGCTAAAAGTTTTGATTTTTGCATGGTGTATTAATTTTTTATCTATAGACGCTGAAGAATCCTTCTTGATCTGTGATGTGTTTAATACCTTTTTTTTTCTGTCTTTTTTTAATTTTTTTTTTTTTTTTTTTTTTTTTTTTTTTTGCTCCTCTCAACGTTTCCACTCACAAAGGGGTCACAAACCCCCTATATCCACAACATTGCATGTAGATCAATTCAGTCAGAAAGATTTTTAAAGTAAGAAATTTACTGATTAAAAAACAGCATCAAAGGAAGATTCACAGAAATGAGAAACATGTATTGAAAATATTTAAAAATTAATAAGACAATAAGAAGTGACCGGTTACTGAGTGAGACACAGCCTTGAAATTTATGACTTTAACTTTTAAAAATACCTGTAACACTGTGTATTCATTACTTAATAAGTATAGCACAGGTAAATCTACTCACAACACAATTCTCTCATTCTTTTCTGAGAGGATGGGGTTTAATCAATATGAAGATTCCAAGAGGCTGTATTGCTACATCACTTGCAAAACACCTTTTTCTAAACTTGATTTCATTTTATTGGAGAAAGAAAATGATCAACAAAGTATTGTATTGAAATTCAAAATTTCTATGCTAGAATTTAAACATTGATGCTAACCGACATTCTTATTTGTAAGCGTTGATTATTGTATATACAGAAGAAAAAAAAAAAAAAAAAAAAAAAAAAAAAAAAAAAAAAAAAAAAAAAAAAAAAAAAAAAAAAAAAAAAAAAA